>JAVQJF010057080.1:0-102773 GCA_036023855.1 Gadopsis marmoratus
CATGCTGGCCTCCACCGGGGGCAACTTGGGGTTCAGTGTCTTGCCCAGGGACACTTCGACATGCGGACAGCAGGAGCTGGGATCGAACCACCAACCCTGGGGTTAATGGACGACCGCACAATCCTCTCCCGGCTGTGGCTGAGAGTTATTTATATGTGTTGTTTATAATGTATTGTTTATAGTAACACCTTTTGGCCGTTAAAAATCAGTGCATTCAACGTTGATGCTCGATCTCGTACTCGCACACAGAAGACGCGAGTGAGCATCCTGTGCATTGGCCAAAACAGTGACATGACATACAGTAGACTGAATGTGACCGACCGAAATCATGTTGAAAGATGAGGTAAGTGAAGTTACCCTGTTATTGTAGTTCGACTAACATTATTTTGAGTTTGAATGTCATTGTCAGCTTGCTAGTTTGCACAATATAGGCTAGTGACTTTGAACTAATCCAATGTTGTTGCATGACACACTGACTGCATTTATATGACACTTTGGTGTTAACTAATGTTAGCTAGCCAGCTTTATCATTTGCCATCTAGCTTTCACTGAGAGACTCAGCAATGCCAGCAAAGCTAAATTTGCTGGATGGCAACGCTGATGACTATGTACATTTTTACATACAGTACCTTTTTAAACATTGTAGTGCACAAATTGTTAATATGTATTCGCTTTTGGCAAGTGGCATGAAGTAAATACACAGGTGAATACACAGCTAAACATGAAAAACAGTGATTTGCATGTTTTACAAAAAATCACTTTTCCTTTCTTTTTCTGATGGCATGTCATGACAAAAAGTTTCAGAACTGCTATTATGAAGGGTGAGACTGGTTAATATTGTTCTAAGTTTGAGAATTAATTTTCAGTAGCTTTTAAGCCAGCATCAACGAATGTAAGGAGCCGTGGGGTGACGGCAGAGAAAGGACCCAGTCGCAGACAGTTGAGGGGAACGGTTAGGGTTTTATTCAGGGGAGTACACGGAGGCAAGGCGGTTAACATAAAGTCCACAGGGAAACAGAGCACAGGAAAAGTCCACGGGGGAGACAAAGGCATCACAAGGCAGGTTGAGGGACGGGTAGCAGGAGGTCTAGGACTAGCCTGCAGAGACAACCACATGAGATGACAATGCACCAACGAGAGGCTGGGGAACACTGACACATATATACTCATACAGACACAGGTGAGGGCTGGGAACAGGTGGAAGGGATCAACACAGGAGGGAGACTAACAAGGGCAGGAGCATGACCAAATAAGGTGGGGACCACACCAGGGGAGGAAGCACAGGACACACAAAAGCAGGAAAGACAGGTAGGGGACTGCTGGGCGTGATGACGAAAACCTCCTCAAAGTGCTCAGGATAAATTTAATTTTTATATAAGTTACAGTTACAGAGGAGCACTGTGTGGCACTACAACAAATTCACAGAAGTGTTTCATGTGAAAAAGTCTCATGTTGTAATTTATCTGTCATTTTTATTGTTTCTTTCACACAAACAAATAACTGAATTTAATACATTTGCATGATCTGATTTGTTAGGGATACATCATGTGCATCTCATCTGAAAAATCTACATATAGGAACAGGCTTAACATAGTGGTAAATTGTACTTTTACCAGTATATTAACTCAGAGTTTCTCAACCTTGGGATTGGCAGCCCATGAGGGGTCGCTTGACATATGCAGATGGGGTGACAGGAAAGACTGATGTATTAAAATGTGATATACTTGTACTCAAAGTGGGGTCCATTAATCAAGCCAGAAAAAGTCCTTTATAATCCAAATACATGCTGATGTTGTGTATGTATTTGCAAAGTTTTTGCAACTAGAAGTTTAAACATACCCTGTAGAGTTTCTGATCACTATAACTATTTGTATTCACAATTATCCCTTTAATGCTTCTTACTATTATTAATGTTAACGTCACATGTTAACATCAATACCGTTACTACTGCTGTCGCTTTGCATGTCTATATATGGAACTGTGCTGCTGTGTGTTCTCTTTCCTCCTGTTCACACTCTCTCACTCCCCCCCCCTTCCCTCAACCCTCTCTCTCTCATAATCGGTCGAGGCAGATGACCGCCCACCCTGGTTCTGCTCAAGGTTTCTGCAGATTTTCCTTGCCACTCTCACTTAGTGCTTGGTCATGGTGGGGATGTTGCGTGTCTGTAAATAAAGAGTCGGTCTAGACCTGCTCAATATGAAAGAGTACCCTGAGATAACTTTATGTTACTGTGCTATATACATAAAATTTAATTGAACTATATTCAGTTTTTAGTCAAAGCTGTGTGATACACAGAATTCATGGCAAATTAAGATAGTCAAGAACTAGACAGCTTTGTGCAACAGATGGATTTGGACATCTGACATGTGACTATTTGTAATGACATGTGTTATGATGTGATGGCCTTTGCACAGTATATATATAGAGATTAATATCTACACAGATGGTGCATTGGTGGCAATTTGAATATCATTAAAAGGCTAGATATATAATTACAGAAGGTCAATAAATTGGATGCATAGTACTATTAAAAATAGTAAGAAATATTGACCATGAACAGAATCAAAATTGGGGTTTGATCTTTAGGATTCTTTTTTTTTTTAAAGTTCATAATATGATGTCAGGCGCATTGATTTCTCTTTGTATGATCAGCTCTGGGCTGTGTATGCTTTGTTTCAGATGCAGGATGTTTTTGTGTGGAATACTTACTGACTTTGGTTGCCACCACAGTGATATTGTGCTGCATATCTGTCTCTCTATCCAGGTATTCATTAGTGGAAATGGTTCCTTCAATGGTGTCAATGTCAAAACAGCTGTCACATTCTGTGCGCCATTCCAATGAATACCTGCAGAGATATGACCACATGAGAGGGAAACAGGTTTCAGTGGTGGGCTGGGTCCTCTGTCATCAAAGCACACAGATTTGAGAAGTGCTCTCACTCCAGTACAGTAAATTACAGCAAAGAAAACTCAATTAGAACCCATTATAACCAGCAAAGTGCAGGTTTTGCTGTGTTTATGCAGCAAAGTAGCAAAGCAGTTTGGCAATTTAAGGCTCAGATTGGGACACCTCTAACTAATCAAAACAGTACAGCTGTATTTATATGTAACATTGTTAAACCTCCAATGAACAATTCATTTACAGTCATGTTTCTGCCAACCATTAGACCACCAAGTTCTCATTTATTAAGATAAAAGAAATTACTCATGAATGTTTTCTGACAGAAAACTACTTGGTGATGTGAGGGACAGATCAGCCGTAGGAAAACACTGCTGTCATCATCGTTCAAAGAAACCAAAGCACGCTGACTGGTCTGAACCACTGTGGCTCAGCCATAAGTGCATATCTTGAAACCTGGCAAGATGGATTCTCCTGTGATCTTGCAAATCCAGCTGTCTTGCTATGTAAGCAACTGGCTCCAGGACTTGACATTAAATAATGCTACATCTTAAAACTAAAATTCTAAATATCTTTTACTGAAATAATGTTTAAGTTCTCTTGTGTACTTTGACATTGGCTATAAGCAGTACATATTGTTCCCACAGTTATTGAGTAATGAATTTGCTTTTACCTGACAGCACTGCTGCTGGCATCTAGGTCGTGAGCTGTCACAGAGCCAATGATGGTTCCTGGAAGAGTGTCCTCATATACATCCATAGAGTAGGAGGGCTTGGTAAAGACAGGAGGCTCCTCGATGTCCAGAACATTCACCTTGACAGTTGCTGAGTCCTTGAAGGGCCCCAGGTGAAGGAAACGGGGGTCCAGCTGTGTGTTGGACACCTCAACCTTGAAGGTGTATGATTTCTTGGTCTCATAGTCCAGAGTCTGAAGAAACCCGAGAATAAAGGAATGGAGGGAGATGGAAACATTCACTTAGAGAGAGAAAAGAGTCGCACAAATAATTATATCTGAAATTGCTATTTTAATGTGTGAACTCTAACAGCGTGTCGACACAGGAAGCATTCCAGTCATTTTTCAGTTGTCTTATGAGTGGTCAGCAGAACAGATACACTTCTATTTGAATCAGTCCATCTTCCTACACAATAATATTGTACTTATCAAGCTATTTATTTCTATAAGTGTGTTGCAAAAACCTTATTTTGTTTTGAAATAAATCTGCTTCAACCTGTTTTCAATAGATATCAACTTGATTCAAGAATTTCATAGACATATGTGTCTGTATCTTGAAACAACAAAATATAAGGCAAGCCACAGGATAGGAATTCAGAAACTTATTTTTAACTGGATTTAATAAAAATTACTCCAGAAATCAGATTTTCATTAATAACATGCACACTACAGGGGCAACAATGAGACGACCCCGAAAACAGGAATGGTTTTACAGGTGGCCACTTACATTTTTCTCCCCCTCTTTTCTGACTGTTTTCACTAGTTTTGCATTTGGCTAGGGTCAGTGTCACTACTGGTAGCATGAGGCGATACCTGGACCTTACAGAGGTTGCACAGGCAGTCCAACTCCTCCAAGATGGCACATCAATACGTGTCATTGCCGGAAGGTTTGCCGTGTCTCCCAGCACAGTCTCAAGAGCATGGAGGAGATTCCAGGAGACAGGCTGTTACTCTAGGAGAGCTGGACAGGGCTGTAGAAGGTCCTTAACCCAGCAGCAGGACTGATATCTGCTCCTTTATGCAAGGAGGAACAGGATGAGCACTGCCAGAGCCCTACAAAATGACCTCCAGCAGGCCACTGGTGTGAATGTCTCTGCCCAAACAATCAGAAACAGACTTCATGACGGTGGCCTGAGGGCAGTCCAACATGAAATCAATAAATCATGCTCTCAAACCGAAACAGCATGCTCTTGATTAAAGATTGGAATAATGCTCCATATCTATGTTAAAAACAGTGCTACTCCAGATAACTACCATTACCATTAGATGGATAAATGTTAATAAATTAATGCAGGTGTTTCCATGCGTCCATGTCACATGTAGCGAAACATTGAACTGTCAACATTTTTGAAGAATCAAGGCTGTCAATTCTAAAAATAAACATTTTAGATTCATTTTACGCGATGTGCTTCTTTGTGCTGGTTGTTGTGTATTTGTGTGCATGTGTTGCCTCTGTGAGCACATGCTCATCATTGTCTCTGCATGTATGCCTTTGCACTCCATGGGCCTCACAATTGATCCTGCGGCATTGTCATACGCTGTGCATTTGTGCACTTAACATTTTTGCAATCGCTTGCTGTTCCTTTACCTTTCAATATTCCCTCCACCATGGACCGCCTGCAGTGCAGCACTCACAATGCACTGACAACCTCCCCTCCCCCAACACAAACACACACACCTCCTACCTCCGGAACCCTCCCCTTAACGAACCCCCCCCCCGCCCCCCTATGGTTTCCTCCTGAGTGCTGACCTGCACTGGTCCTTTAATATTGGTGACAGCTAATACACTTCTAAATGATCAGTTATTATCTCTTGGGCCTCGTCCACAGGGCCCCACTGATTTCAAAGGTCAACCCTCTGTTTTCCAGTATTGATTAAGTGGGTCTGTTAACGTGGCTCTGGGCCTTACTGAAAGTGAACATTGCCACTAAGATATTTCCATCAGCTGTATCTGGCTGGAGAGGCCCATTTAAAAGCCTCTTTGAGTCTGTCACTGCCCCAGTGAATAGGGCAGGATGAGGAGCATAATGGATATGCCAATAAAGAAACTAGTGCTACTAAAATATACCGAGGGCCACAGGCAAGACAGACCTTTTTTTTTTCAAATCAACAAAATATGGTGGCCAAAGAGCTCAACACACAGCAACTTAAGATAGTGAATGAAGAAAGGATCTTTACCTCTTTGACAACACATTACCTCTTTTATTGTGCATATATGTATACACGTTTACATATATGTGTACATACATTTTTAGTTACACGCATACACCTACCTATATGTACATGAAGGGCTGTAGTCAGGGTAAATCTTTAACAGAGGTTTAGTGACAGCTGTTGAGAGATTATTTTCAGTTTGCTGCAGTCCAGAGTAGGAGATAACAGCTATTTTTAAATGTATATTTAATCTGTCTGATTCTCTGCTCTCTGTATATATATTCCACTGTCTCTGCATCTTCTTTCCCTTCTCTCAGTCTAAGATGACTCTGTCACACTAAAGGTCTTTGGGCGGAGAAGGTGATTTTTTCTTTCGTTCTAATAATAAAGTCAAATAGTAGTAAATTACAGTAAATTGTAATAAATGTATTGCAGTTTTTTTTTCCATTGCCTACTCACATTCCTCTATACCGAAATCATGTTTTCAAAACTCCTCGCACAGTCTGCACAATGTGGACGAAACTGTGTATCAGGTGCGTTCAATGACCACATCTTTCAAAATTCATGAACTGTTTTCTCGCAACCACCAGTGTATATTTACACTCCATTTTACATGTGTTTACTTACTACTGTAAAAACTGTTCGAACTTAATGTAACAATTACTGTAAATTACACTGGAATTTACTACATGTACGTTTAATATAAACCCACTCCAAAGTGTGATTCTTCTCTTCTTGGAGGTGGAAAGTTTATGATCAGATGTAGAAGTATGTGTAGTGAACATGTAGAGTTTTGTATTGCATTACAGGAATTACTTTAGATTCATTTTGTGCACTTAGAATTAAATCAAAAAAATAAATAAATAAATTTTAATTTAAAATGTTATCATTTGCAGCAACATTTCTGATTCATTACTGTGAGAAACTGTGAGGCAGCACAATCCATGCAACAAAGAAGTGACCTTCTGTTTGGTGTAATGGAATTGGTTTCTGCTAAATAAACAAATAAATAGCTGCCTGTTATCAGTGTTTTAGGTCACTGTGTTCTGAGTGACCAAGTGTTACTGTTGGCAGACAAATGTTCTGGTACCAGAGTTGAAGTCTTTTGATTGCTTTAGTGCATTTTGGACGTTACATTAGCTGTTGTGCTGAGCTGCGTGTTGGTAAAGAGAACTGTCTGAGCAGCTTTAAAAAAGGGAATATAAATATAAAAAGGGAAAAGAATATGAAAAAATGGTATATAATGGTATATATATATATATATATATAAATAAGCAGGGGTTAAATGACTGAATGTGTGATGTGACAGTACTGGAGGATCTCATTGTGTTTGGGTTCAAAGCAGTTTAAAATTGAATTCTATGGTCTTTGTGTGAGTCTGAGTTGCTTTGGTTCCTCACGTTCTGTACGTTGACTCGGTTCATTGCAGTTTGTTATCATGACTACTACATATTTGTACACACAATGCAGGCCTACACAAACTGACGTTGCTCACTCACACAGACATTATCTCCTCCGACCTTTCTGTACACTTCACACTACAGCACGCAGGCAGGTATGCACTCAGGGAGAGCTACATAGAATTTGACTCGCTCACTTTTATTTGCCCATTTTACAGCCTTTTCATTTAAGAAAAAAAAGGAGCACCAAAACAAGAACAGTAAAAAAACCACACTGGTAATTACGGTGGTGAGTTCGTGGATTCATCTGAGGTATACTACGGCAAGAAATACATAACACCGTCACATCCAAAGATGGCCTTGATTTTGATTTGAGGTAGCATATGGAATCAGATAGTTGAAAGTGAACTTCGCCTCCATTATTACGATGTTATCATTCAACGGTTTACATTGCAATATTGTCATTGATGGGTGATTGCACCACCACAGGAGTGACACATAATATAATACCGACGCAGAACTTCATTGTCGAAACAGCAACGATACTGTGGTGTGACGGATGATGGAAAATTAGCTTATAATGTTTTAGTGTCAACATTCTGTTTCCTTTATTCTTATATAACAGCAAAACACCCAATGCCATATTTTAGCTAAATAATGCAACTAGCATTGTTAGATATTCTATTGATAACATAAGTTATGTTTGCTTTTTTTGTTTTTTTCTTCTTTGGGGTTTGCAGGTATCAGTGTATAACCATGTTGTGGGGGTTGAGACATGCAACAAGTGACAAAAACAAGTAGAAAAGTGGCCGAAAAGCATTTTCTTGATATTGTTCATGCACTAGTGTGGCACTGTGTATATTGGTGTTGAAGGTGTGTGCCAGACCTCTGTGCTGCTGATCAGTAGCTGCTGTGTGATACACTCACTGTACTCAAGGTTAGTCAAGGTTGTCTTGAAGGAACCGATTGTTCTTGTCTGTATTGGCCACAATCCTAAACAAACCTCACTATTCAGGAGAATCGAACCATTGATCTACCTACCATTGATCAAGCAATTTCTTAGTGAAACTTCTTAATACATTATTAATTAATTTTTTCTTTCTTTTTCAGTTGTATGAATTGGATGATGATGAAAAGCGCAAAGAGTTTCTGGATGACCTTTTCAGTTTCATGCAGAAACGAGGTAAGTGATTTCACCTTTAGTACAAGAATACACTTCTCTTACAAAACCTCTTGTTCAGATTTCAGTTTTTTCCCCCAGTATCCCTTTATATGTCCATCAGTCCTATTAGTTTAGGTAACAATTTATCACATTACATGCCCATGGACTCCAGTGTTTCCAAAAGTTGGCAATACAGTTGATGAGTTTGTTTCTCTGGGAGGAAGGGGTCCCTGTCATGTCCTTTACGGTTGCAGTGTTCCAGGATATTTAAACTGCCAATCTCTGAACACATCTGCGGACAATGATTTAATCTTTGGGGGTAATGGCCAATGTTTCAAGGCTTCCAGTTTAGCCAAGACTTCCTCTTCCATACACCAGTCATTATTTACCATACGATTAGCAATCGTCGGTCAGCGATTAATAAAACGCTAATCTCTAGGCTTCCGAGATTGATATAAAGCTAAATCGTCGTCAGATGATAGCCGATGGGTTCCCAGATTGCATTTCAACCATTTCAACCATTGCATTTCTTTTGCTCTCCACACAGACTTGCATGCAAGCAAACCCACTCAAACGTGATTGGTCCGCTACTCGTACTGAAAACGGAAACCAAAATGCTTCCGTTACCAAAATATTGTCTCTTGCCTACAGATTGTGCATTCATATGTAGATATGTTTATAGAGATGAATAAAATGTTTTCATACATACATAAGAGCCTCATCCACATCAGAGCTCAAGGTTCTAGTGGTTTCAGAATCAGAATCAGATTTATTGCCAAGTAGGTTTTCACATACAAGGAATTTGCTGTACACTAATATGAATATGCAAAACTGTACACTGTACAATAATACAGTCAGTCAGTCAGTCAATTCAGTCAGTTTTCTGAAATATTACACATGTAGATGCAACATTATATCATTTAAATGACAGCCTAAAACTTTGTTACTCATCCTGCTATCAAAAAGTATGCTGAGTAAAATGTAGGTAGCTTTGATTTTCAATAAGCAATACAATAGTAAAGCTTCCCAGCATCCCCATGATCCCATACAGTGTCAGCAAGCTAGTGCATTAAATGTTAAATTGATAAGAATTATGGACAAGATTAAATTAAAATAATAAACTAAATCCCTTTTTAAAAACATCGTATAAACAAAAGTTCATGGCTGCAGTGCAACAACATGTCGTCATAGAAGAAGAATCGTCTGGTTTTTTTAATCAGTCTTTGTCTACCTGTCATTATATTGATCACCAGCACACACATCATTATATACATATATATATATATATATATATATACACATTACATACACTTAGCATACAATATTCTTACCGTAACACATTTCTGCTATTAACAAACCACATCCATTTCTGCAATAAGTAAAAGCCCTTGATTTCCCCCTTCCGGTCATTAAAACAAAACAAACAAAAAAAACCCCATAAAAAGATCCATAACATCATCTCGCAGCCTTCATCAACAAATACAGCTTGCTCAGTTGTCCTGACGTAACCTCAATATGGAACTTCACTCCTGTCTCCTTGACCAATGAGCCAACTCCATCCTCTGAAGCAGACTTAGAGATGCAGTTGAAACCTCTCAGTTGAAAGCTAGTAGGTGGACCCTTTGTTTTGTTTGTTGATGTCAGAAACCATTATCAATTCTGTTGCATTATTAGGCTAGGTGCAGGTCTCTGCATGTCACAAAAAAAAGTGATTTGTTTTTGTTGCCTGCCTTAGATAGGACCTCGCCTTTCCCCTTGCACCATTCACTTACTCACGCACTATAGTTCCAGAGATATGATGTTTAATGTTAAAATGTTAAAATAGTTAAAATTTCTGTGTTCTGTTGGAATAAGTTGAGAACAAATACCTGCACTGTTCCTTTAACTTCAGATTAGACAAGCAAGTCTGGCTGTTTGTGACCTCTTAGAGCGCAAATGGCTGTGTGAGGATTCTGCTGCCAGCCGCTGGTTTAGATCTGTGTTTAGATCTGTGTTTAGACCCTTCCATAATGTGAGGAAGTTAACCCCCCAGCAGAGAATAAAAAGCACTACCAGTTACAATGACTGTCTATTTTTGGAGCACAAGGCTAGCGTGCCATGTTTTTGTTATTTTAAATTCCTTGTTCTGTACACAATGTTTTACACGTCTGCAGACACATTTGGTTAATGTCCTCACCTGTGTGTCCTTGACGTACAATGCAAAATGAAATGTAAACTGATTCAGTGTAGTTTATTTCCCATTCTATGACATCATCATCAATTGTTAAAACAAAAATAACATGTCATTTTTGAATATTTTTACTGCTGTTTGGTCTCCTGCGCAATGCAAGGAAAGCATGCTTAAAGGAATATCGAAACAGACATTTTAAAACACTGTACATATGAGAATTTAACAACTGAAATCCAGATCTGTATCTGCAGTATTTGGATAATAATTCTTCACACACACACACACACACATTCAATTATTACACACTAATGCTGTCAAATATATAATGCACTAAAGATTGAAGTTTGAAGATAAAACTCAAGTGAAACACAAACCATTGTCTTGTCATAGGCAAGATTTTACACCCTCATGCAAATGTCATTTTGTAGCTTTAAAGTGATAATCATAATAATTAAAGTGATGACAATCATATGAGTCACTCACTAGAAATTAAATCCACACATGGATAATATTAGATTTCTGATACTGATACCACTAGTTTTTTGTCAGAATGAACATTTGTGATAGCTGACAAACTTACAAACATACAGTATATTGTCTTATATTTGTTTTTTATTTCATCATTTAATTTATTAGCTTTATATTTTCCTTTACTTACATGCATTTTAACATAAAATGTTATACTGCCACCTGGAGTATACACTGTGTTTAATGTAACTGATGTTTCAGTAAAAAAAGACGTAGATATTCATGACACACAAATGTATGTTTTAGGTTGTGGGAATATCCCAAAAACAACAAAAAAGTCTAATTTGACCAGTCCAGCTGTATGCTGTGACAGCTGCAGGAAAGCACACGTTGATGAAGTAATGATGTAGTTGGTGGTCACTTGGGTTTTAGAGACAGTATAGATTGTTGTTGGAGCATTCAATTAGAGATTGATTTTGGACTTAGTGTAGGGAGACATTGTCAGTCCAAAGCGGATCAGCAGCGGCCTATCTCCACTGTTAGCCTCTGACAACTGTGATCAGAGTGGACTGCTCCAAATATCCCAATCAATGTTTCTTGAAAACATCACTGTCATTCGACACTGACAAAGAAATGTCAGCCAGCCTAGTTTGCTAACCAGAAATTTGAGTCGAAATTGTCAAACATGCAGGGATCCTTTAATATAGTTGATTTATTGGCTGGCTAAATTCAGACCACAATAATACAAGAGGTTTGGGCATTCCTATAATAATAATAATAATAATAATAGAAACATTTATTTATATAGCCCCTTTTAACAAATGGAGTTTACAAAGTGCTTTGACAGAGAAGGTAAAAACAGGATACTCAAAAGCAAGATAAAAGATTAATACAAAAAACATAAAAGAACTTAAACCAATAAAAGCGATAGAAGGACAATATAAATACAATAGAAAGATGACATCACATGAAAGTGAGTCTATAAAAGTGGGTTTTAAAAGTGATTTAAAAGAGGTTACTGACTCTAGAGCCTTATCTCCTCAGGCAGGTCATTCCAGAGTCGAGGGGTCCTGATGGCAAAAGCTCGGTTATTTAGATTTAAGCCTCGACTTTGGAACGGCCAGAAGGGCCCCACCTGAGGATCTAAGGCTGCGAGCTGGCTCATATGGGGTCAGCATTTTTACTATATACCTTGGGGTCAGACCCAGGTGTGCCTTATAAGTGATCAGTAAAATCTTAGAATGAATTCTAAATCGAACGGGGAGCCGATGGAGAGAGGCCAGGATCGAGGTGATGTGATGTCGTCTGTTGAAACCAGTAAGAAGCCGAGCTGCTGTGTTCTGAACTAGTTGGAGAGTAACTTTTGGTTTATGCCAGAAAGGAGGGAGTTACAGTAGTAGAGTCTCGAGAAAACTTGTGCATGAATTACTTTTTCCAGGTCAGAGTGTGAAAGCATTGGTTTGATTCTGGAGATGGTACTGGAGATGGTTCTTCAGTAACATTGTAACTGCTATTGCTTTACATCTGTATGTGGAATTGTACTGTGCTACTGTGTGTTCTCTTTTCATGCTCTCACTCTACCCACCCCCCCCTATATATGTTTTTTTTCTCTCTCTACCAAACCGGTTGAGGCAGATGACCGCCCACGCAGAGCCTGGTTCTGCTCGAGGTTTCTGCCTGTTAAAAGGCAGTTTTTCCTTGCCACTGTCGCCTAGTGCTGCTCATGGTGGAATTGTTGGGTCTATGCATATAGAGTTGGTCTAGACAAGTGCAAAACTTAGATCTGAACCAAATGTAACTCCCAAATTTCTGGCCATTGTCAATAAGATAGAAAGGATTTGTGGGCCTGATCAATATGATTTCTGATTTTGAATTGTTATTATTGTTTGAATTTTTCTTGTCATAGTAATTATATATTTTGCATTGAGCCTAAAACGTGCACACAATCTGTGTTTGTGCTACTTATATACTTAAAAGTCATGTAAACTTACATCATTACGATGGTGGAAACCTGATCAGTGTGCACACATGGTCTATATTAACCCAATCTGTCAATGGCCAACTTATTTTGCATTGCCAAATGGGGTGAAGGAATTTCTGCCTGAATGACGTTCACTCCCTGTACCAGTGTGATGTCCTTATCCTTAGCAAAGAGTGTCCTAGGGCAGTTATCTGTTTCAAATGTCTGCAATTGAGATTAAGAGAATTTCTGATTTCCATTCAGGTTGAAAGATTTTCAATTTCTGAGAGATTTTCTTACATTATATTATGTGAATACATAATGGCAGTTACCATGGCTTTGCATGATTCATGATTCATGTTGACATCACATGAATATCATCTTCAGGTTGGAATAGTTGGTCTAAAGTTGTTTGACCTTCTTGCCATGAATGAAATTCAGTTAGTCCAATCTAAGATGCACATTGGCAGGTCATTGATCATACTGGCGTACTGAGGGTAGCTTACACTTGAAGATAATCTAATACACTGTTTGCATGCTAGTTGCTATAATTATAAATAAGAATTGAACACAGTTTAATTGCCTTCATACTTTAGGGCCTACATTTGTACAGTCAGAGGGTTATATAAATCATTATGTAGTCTGTTTGCAGCCTCGGGTTAGTCCTGTACGTAGTGGATCTCACTCTGGGATGTCTAGTTTAAAAGGTAATATTTGCACCTGCATGGATGGTCAAAGCATTTTATTGCCCAGAATCTTCCACTGCAACTGGAAACATGATGAAACACACACATGTATGTACAGGGTTGCTCCTGCAAAAATGCTCCCCATGTCTGTAACATCATGAGCAAAGTCACTACATGCTTCACACTAGCAGACAAGAACCCAACAGGAGATGCTAGAATAAGAAACTCAACAGTAGACACTGGCGTCGTGGCTACATGGCAGCCCTGCTGAAAATATCTGTCTTTTTTAACTTAAACATCAGTTACATTAAATACAGTGTATGCTGCAGGTGGCAGTATAACATTTTATGTTAAAATACATGTAAGTAAAGAAATGTGTGGATTTAATTTCTAGTGAGTGACTCATGATTGTATGTCCAGAGATCCAAACTATCACTTTAAATCTACAAAATGACATTTGAGTGAGGGTGTAAAATCTTGCCTACAGAAAAGGAACAAAATAAAGAGAGCGCATACCTTTCAAGGAGAAAGCCCGAGTGAAAAGAGGAAGTGATGAGTACAACTTTACAAAAACTTCATCGATATTTCCTGTTGCAACCTAGAACATCTCCTCTAAGTGACCAATCTTTACATAACAATATACTTAGTCTCATAACAACATTCCTAACATATTTCCAGCATTCCTACGAACATAAGAATATATATATATATATAACCCTGGAAATACCAATATATACTCTTAAAAATAAAAGTCTCCACTTAATCCACATGAGATTTGACATGGATATACAATGTCCTGTTCACAATACAGCACAACAACATACTAATACATTTATATATGATGCACAACTTGTGTGTCGTGTGTATGAAATGATTAGAGACCCTGTTAGACTGCAGTAGATGAAAAGGAGGTCTGTTCGCCTCTGGGTAATGTGGGTGCAAGGGTGTGTGCAGATATATTTATCCTGATGTGGGAACCTCCTGAGTATATGGATTAAGTTACTTGGAAAGCGTTTCATCATCAGAGGAAACATACACACCTCTTTCATAATGGATAACAAAAAACGCATTATTCCTTTTGGTTTATGTTTTTAAAAATCACTGCAACCTCAAACAGTATGTTTTGTTTTGGACAAAAACATAACCATGGCCATAACTTGGACCGTGTTTTCACCCTGGGTATGAGACTTCCCGCAAAGGAAATAAGAGCTTTTACCTGTGAACTAGATAGAATTAATACTGGCCAAACCCACTCTACATGCTCTTGCATCTTTAATGAACACAATGTTTAGAGATTCTTTACACTTTTTAATTAACATAGCCCACTCCTGTCTGAACACTATCTTACCAATGAATTTACGGACTGTTTAAACTCCATCTATGCTTCCATACTGAATAATATTGCTTCGTAGCTGTAATTCAAAGCATAGGAATGTGGAGATGGAAGGAATCAGGTCTCCAAGTACTAATATAAATGTACTTATATAACGCTTTTCAACCAAACCGGTTGCCAAAGCGCTGTAACAGTAATCTAAGTTAGAACAGTAGTCTAGTTCACCCATTCACACACCGATGGGGACACAGTTGCCATGCTGGCCTCCACCGGGGACAACTTGGGGTTCAGTGTCTTGCCCAGGGACACTTCAACATGTGGACAGCAGGGGCTGGGATCGAACCATCAACCCTGGGGTTAATGGACGACCGCACTACCCCCTCAGCCACAGCCACCCCAGTATAATGCTATGAAGGATTTAAAGAAAGCAAGAGTACAACATCTCTCTGAACGTACCTCTGCCCATCAGCATAACCCCAGATTCTTATTTGAGACCATTGATCAGCTGTAAGTGAAGTCCATTTAGAAAAATATAATATAAGCACTGAGGCCACCCTGCTAAAGGTGACTCATAACCTTTTAATGGCTGCTGACGATGGGATGTGCTCAGTCCTTGTTCATCTGGACCTTAGCGCTGCCTTTGACACTGGGTGGGAATATCTGGAGAGGAACAGAAGGTTCTGTGCATCCATTAATAACCACGTGTCATCTTTTGCTCCCGTCAAGTAAGATGTCCCTCAGGGGTCAGTTTAGTTCTCTCTTTACATGCTTCCCTTGGGACATATGATCCATAGACTTTGTGTTTCCTTTCATTGTTATGCCGATGAACTAGGCCCTGGGTGGGCGGTAATCTGCCTCGGCCGGTTGAGTGAGTGAGTGAGTGAGAACACACACAGTACAGTTCCACATACAGATGTAAAGCAACAGTTACTAAGTTCTTGCCCTGTGTGAAGCACTTTGTAACTTTGGTTTAGAAAAGTGCTCTAAAAATAAAGATGATCAAAGCCCATTGTATAAAGCCATTGATGCTCACAATGGCTACATACACACTTTTAATACACTTATACTGTTGCAAGGGCTGCAGGTGAGGTGAACCCTGAATATTTATTGCAGAGCAGGGGACTGAGGCTGGGACAGGGGCAGGTGGGAGCTGGTCGAGAGTGAGGTCCAAGGGGACTAAGTGAGCTAGGATCCAGAGCGGAGCAACAAGATGAGCAGCAGACTTGGCCAGATGATGTGGAACAGGCAGGGACCAGAGTCAGGATAGGAAGAGGTGTGAGGAAAATGGAGAACAGAATGAGTCTCGAAGAACAAACAGTAAAAGGAAGATGCAAAAACAGCAAAAGCTAGTCAATCATGGCTCAACGCACAGCAAACACTAACTAGTAGCAGAGTCTATGATTTGGCAGAGTGGAAGTGGCAGGCCTGAGTATTTGTAGAGGTCTTGATATTGAGATGAGCCTTATCAGATGCCCTAACCATCTCAACTGGCTTCTTTCAATTTAATTCATTTCAGTTTTATTTATATAGTGCTATATCATATGATATGTAACAAAGTTATCTCATAGCACTTTTTCATATAGAGTAGGTCTAGACCAACTCTTCATTTAAAGAGACCAGTGACCAGAGACCAGAGAACAGTGGCAAATAAAAACTCCCTTCTAAACCCGAAACCTCAAGCAGAACCAGACTCTGGGTGGGCGGTCATCTGCCTCAACCGGTTGGGTTGATAGAAGGAGAGGGAGGGAAAGAGGGAGGGGTAGAGTGAGCGAGTGAGACCAGGAGGAAAGAGAACACACAGCAGCACAGTACAGTTCCATCCATCTTTCGATGTGAAGGAGCAGAGGCTCTACTCCGATCTCCCTCCAGATGTCTGAGCTCCTACCCTATCTCTAAATGTGAGTGAAGTCACCCTACAGAGGAAGACGATTCAGGAATTGGTTCTCTCGAACTAACACAATTAAACGGACTTTGCAGGTAACAATGCTAAATTGAAAGGCAAGGTTATGGATTTGAAGGGATGGAGCCACAGAAACAATATCTGCATCCTTGGTTTGTCAGACTCAATGGATCATTTTTAGTTTAGTTAAATGTGTGTAATTTCTTTTGTTTTGTTTCATTTGGGGGGGGGTTTCTCTGGGTTTTTTTTATTGTTTTTGTTTAGTTTAGTATTTTCCCTCTCTCCGTTCCTCTTCTTTCCCATTTTAACCATTTCTTTATTGCTTGGCTGTCCTGGTAACTACAGGATAGTATGTATCACACATTCTATTTGCAATAATGGTCAATACAATAAACAGTAGCAATGTCTGTTTTATCTCTTGAAATGTGAAGGGAGCAAGTGATCTCTTAAAAATTATTAAAATCTATTAAATCAGTTTAGCAAAAATTAAGACCCTTTTAAAAGTATTAAAATGTTTTAATCTGCATTTTATGATTAATTATTATTTTGGACCATAGATTCAGGTCTTAAATGGTATGGAATTTAATTCCTGCAAATACCCTGAAGTAGCATTATGGAGGTACCTTCAACATCTCAGGTGGGGCTTTTTGTTTTTTTATTCAGGAAATGCGCCTTCGAATTGGTGATATTCTGCAAATTAAACATCCTGGGTAGGCTAACTATACCAATCAAAGTTCAGTGGAAGATCTAGAGGCGCTGCCGTTCTGATTCATAAAACACCCCATTTGAACCAACAAATGTCTTGTCTGATTCTAATGGACATTGTGTTTTTTCTCTGGGAGACTAAGGGACACACCCATGGTACTAGCCAACATGTATGCACCTAACTGAGATGATGTCCAGTTGTTTATCTGGTTTTTCACTCGTATTCCTGATATTGAAAGCAAGCATATAATCATAAGGGGAGATTTCAAGTTGGTCCAGGATACCAGTCTCGACTTGTCCTCAGACAAACCTTTTGAACTAGCCAATTCAGCAAAGGTACTAGATATGTATGCCAGACATCTAAGACTGTCTGAGCCTTGGACAGCTAAATTCCCCTTAAGTAAGACTTTTTCTTTTTATTCCCATGTCCATCACTCATATCCGCGAATAGACATCTTTTTCTGTAGACAGCAGAGTAATTTAAAAAGAACCACTTATGAATATCACAGCATTTCCATTTCGGACCATGCCCCTGCCTCCATGGACATTAGTCTTAATCATCCTGCTCCTTCCCTCAAGCAATGGCATTTCACTTCCTCTTTACTGGTTTATTACTCATTTAGACAGTTTTTGAACTCACAAATAATGTTCTTTTTAGAGACCAATGACATGTCCAACGTCACAAGGGGAACTCTATGGGAAGCTTTAAAAGCCTATATACAGGTACAATCTATTTCACATATCTCTAATATGAAGGAAGCAGATGAGGTCAGATGAGTGG
Organism: Gadopsis marmoratus; assembly: GCA_036023855.1. Classification (NCBI taxonomy): domain Eukaryota; kingdom Metazoa; phylum Chordata; class Actinopteri; order Centrarchiformes; family Percichthyidae; genus Gadopsis; species Gadopsis marmoratus. The sequence continues at coordinate 18,352 of JAVQJF010057080.1, forward strand.
AGACACTTTTTGGGATCTCAGCTGCCTGGATAGTTTTCAGTTTATTGACAGTTCAAATACAGATGCAATCATATAAGACATATTGACAATACGTATGTGAAATCGGACACCCTGATAAGCTATTTGAACCTTGAGAATAGGTGCCCAGAATCTAAACAGATAGTATTTAAAATATATGTTTATTAACTGGTCTACTACTAGTAAATGGTCCCCAGACATTAATTCCATCAGTCTGAACTGATTTAATAGGTAAGATACAATATATAGGGAGGTATGCCAAGTGAAAATAATTTAGATGGATTTCAGAGTACAATAGTTAGTTTAGAAGTCCCCAGCTGTTTAGGGTATTCAAGCTTTAACATATTGTAATAGTAACTGCTGCTTTAAGTTCTTTTTGAAAACAGACACAGGACCTTGCAAACCACAGTAAAGCTTGTACATTTAATTTTATGTTTTTTTACCGTTTTATAAGATTCTTTTTCCTAGTCTTATATGTATGCGAGGGAAAATAAATCGGAATAAGGTCACAAAGTGTGTTGTTGATTATTATACAAGCTTGTGACAGATATTACATTCAATAAGCTTCAGAAGATTGTAGCTGTGGAAAAAAAGGTCAAGTGGGAGCATTTACCTTGGACCATGATATGGCACGTGAAACGTTCTTCTGTAACTAGGAAAGGTATTGCATCATATTACATTACAATAATACATATGATGCTCAAAATAAAGTCTGTTAGAGGTTTAAGTGAAAGAAAATGCCTCAACTTGAAAAGTAAGCCAACGTATTTGGACAGTTGTTTCATCTGTTCATAAATTTGGCCCTTAAAGTGTAAAAATTCATCAATATGTACCCCTGGAATTTGGTGGACTTCACCATCTCAATAATTTGACCATTTATTTTGATACAAACATGCTCAACATTAGTTCCTTGTAGATTATACAAGGATGATTTTTTGCATGTAAACCATGTATCCACCTTAATTTGTTACTCATTTAGATAATTTAGCTTACTTTATGTTATTACTGTTTGTAATGTTGTAATGTTATTACTTACATTTTTGTGTGATAAGAATACATTTCTATCATCAGCAAATAATACTTCATATAGTCAACATGCAGTTAATCCCAACCCTGAATTATTTATATATATATATAAAGAAAAGAAACGCTTGCAGCTCCTTTCCACGCGTAAAAACAGCACTTAAAATACTTAAATCGAAGCAGTGCTTTTTTTAAATGGGTAACAAGGCAGGTAAAATGCTCAAACCAGAGCCACTACAGCTTCAAGATTAATCCCAAGAATTAAATCTTCCTCAGGAGAGGTTCTCTCAGATCCAGTTGACACATGACGCGTTGGGTGGCTGTGGCACAGAGGGTAGTGCGGTTGTCCTTTAACCCTAGGGTTGGTGGTTCGATCCCACCTCCTCATGTCGAAGTGTCCTTGGGCAAGACACTGAACCTAAAGTTACCCCTGGTGGAGGCCAGTATGGCAACTGTGTCCCCATCGGTGTGTAAATGTATGGGTGAATTAGACTACTGACCTCAGACCTCTCCTTGATTTCTGAGGAGAGGCACGGGCCTCTTAATTGGATAAATACCTTGGAATTCTTATCACTAAATCCTTAAAAGACATTTTTGCCCCAAATTTACTACTAAAGTAATGTACAGCTGATTGCAGCGTTGGTCTAGTTTGCCCCTGTCCCTAGCAGGTCACATGGGTCTGGTCAAGATGATCTTTAGAAGTGTTTATATGTCTTCCAGCACATTACAGTTCTCCTTAAAAAAGGTTTTTGCTGATTGGCTGTGGGCACTACTAGTTGGGTGGTTTGGTTTTCATGGGGGTAAACTCACACACCCTCATTTTGTTTTGTATGTTTAGAAACAAAAAACAAAAACAAAATGCAATAAAGAGATAAAAAAAAAAAAGAATCATAGCAGCTACATTTTGACAGGTTTCAATATTCACTCCTTATAAAGCTACTGTGGGTGTCAGATAGTGCGCTCAGGATTCTTTAAAATAAGTTGTACACTGTTCATTTCTGCTCCGTGCCCTCTGTGATAGCGATGCAGACATATTTTCTCTTGTCAGAGGAACCTTAACGGCTTGAATCATGCAGCAGATGGTCAGAACACCTTTGTGTTGGTTTTTTCAGTCTTGAGGGCAGAGACATGGAATCCTCATTGAGAGATTCAATCAAAAGTAGAGCAGACAATGGCCATGATGGCTTCCTTTGTGTGTTGATAAATACCATGGTGATTTACTGTTGCCCCGGGGCTGTGGTTATTAATTGATTATTATCTCTGAGGACTACCATCAGCACTTTTTCTCAAATAAGTCAACTTTTGTGCCCTGCCTAATTGCTTAAGAATGCTATGTGGCAGAAGAAAAGGCTGCTTGAGAGTTACCTTAAAAAATGGTAGAGACTTCGATCGCTGTAACACTAAATATTCCTCTTTACTTTGCTGCAGCACCTGCTTTCACCTTCCAGTAGACTTCTCCTGTTCTTCTGTTTTTCTCCGCACACAGGTAGCGTAGGGAAAAGAAAGTTGTTGTGTAGGTTCTGCAACTGTAGAGGCCTGTGTTCATTTTCTGTCACAATTAAAGTATTTATTCAAGTAAATTATCATGTGTTTTCATATTTGAAGTTTCCACAGTTTTAGACTGCACAACTGCTTGTGTTTAGATAACAATTTACATGAGATAGCTTTGAATATACCAAAGGGTTTTGTAGAAATGTATTATTAATTATTTATCATTATGGTTCACTGATTGCAGTTGCTGTTTACTTTTGTTCTGCTCATTTGCACGTTTCAGTCAGTCTTTAAACTGTTAAAGCATAAATGTTTTGAATTCTAATTTTCTCTTCAACACATTCCTAATGCCACTGTGTTGGCTTTCAGCTTCACATAATATTTAGGAGCAGTGTAAGAACAATCATTTACAATTTTCATGTCCTATGTCATCAATTTCATCTAGGTTCAAATTTAAATGTGTCAAATATTTTGTTTGATGACCAAATACCTGCCTCAGCTGTACTTTGTGTTAAGCGCTAATTAGCAAATCTTAGCATCCTAACAGCACCAGAGTAAGATGGCGAACATGGTAAACAAAAGTGCTAAGTATCAAAAAACTAATTCAGTACTTAAGTTTTTATCCATCTTACAATTTGGGTTTCTTTTTAATGAGCATTACAGACTCACAGAGCTGCTAGTGTGGTTGTTGATTCTTCTTCAATGACTTATCTTCTTCAAGGATAACTCAAGAATTGGTATACCCTTTTCTTACTGTTAACAAATCCCGTTATTTCCTAAAATAGATGGCCACTGTAGTTTCTTACCAAATCTTCCTCATCAGGAGGAAATAGTTCATTTGTTGGGGACTATTTTCAGCTGCGGATTAATCCACATTTGGTATGTGGATTAATATTTGGGATTTTGGACTTTGTATGTGGGATTGAGTCCAAATAAACTATAGTGTGTGTGTTCATGGTGATGAAGGAACAACTGTGTGGTTCACTGATGTGTTTTTAATCGTTTTTGGACAACAATGGAGCTCTGTGGCTCAGAGGAAGAAGATCTACCAGGCTGTGCTACACACATAACATCACACAATATCACCAAACCTATACTGTAGGGCTTGGGGGCAATTAAAATCTTCTCTGGGCCTCAAAACATCCTGAATCCTCATATCCTGGTGATGTTTGACTGTCTGTGCGCTCCACCCTCCTCCTCCTCTTCATTTAGGGAGTTGAACAGACGTAGATAAACAGTTGGTTTCCCCCTGTGACGCTGCATTAATCGTAATTCCATGGGTTAAAAGAGCAAAGTCGATGAGGGGGAGAAATTCTCATCCCATTATCGGCTCGGAGGTGCAAAGTAAACGCATCAGCGATGAAGCCAAGCATAAAGATGATTACTGCACTACTAGAGCCCCTGATGATCCACAGTGTTTCAATTACAAACTCCTCTTCTCTTAACAGCTGAGGGATTAACTGAAGACAACTGACTTTGTGCAAAGTGGATTTCTTCCACCTTGTCCACCATTGCTCATTGTCATAATGATACATGGCCTGATGAGATAGTTTGTGCTGACAAAAGGCCTCCATCTTCAGTCTTTTATTCCTTATATCTCTTTCAGGGAATCAGAGAGACAAATACATCACCCTCAGTATTGAAAGCACATAAATCTTGTTTTAAGAGGCTTGTCTCTCCTCAGATTCTGTCAGACAAAGGCGGCGGTTTTTATTTATTACCTCAATCCTTGTTTGGTTGGCTATTGTGTCTTCACCAAAATAATAGTTTTATAGATCAGCACGGATACACATTATAATGAGTTGTAATAAAGATAAAGCTGTGGGGGGAGGGTGGACACAGAGGATCTCTATTGCTGGTTTTGCTTTGTATCAAATTGTTTTACTGTAGAACTCAATTCTCCCAACAATTAACTGCAGTGAAGCATACATATGCTGTGAACACAACAAATGTTTTTTTAGCATAGGTCAAGTTCAAGATGAAATTGTTCATTTTGTTCACTGGCCTTGTCATTCAAGGATTTGTAGTCCTTATATGCACAATTCAAGATGTGCAGTGAAATGTGTAGCGCAGTGGACATCAAAATCTAAATGTGCAATATAAAGATATAAATATAAAAATATGTGTCAACTCTTGATTTTACTGTTACCTTAAATTAAACTTACTTTACTGATAAATTGTCTAAAACCATTTGCAAAAGAAGGACTTAAAATAAATACTATATACAAAGAATATGTACAGCATGTGTGTACTGGAGGGAGAAGAGGAGCTAATGTAGCATGTAGGTTCTCCAGCTCAGGGCCTTTGCAGGATCAGAGTTCACAATCTTAATGGTGTGGGAAGAGACTTTTTATAGTCTTCGGTATGTTGTTTGTGAGACAGCGGAGATGTTAGCCTCTTGGCAGTCCACTGAGAGTCCATTGCAGGTGTGGTAAGAGGCCTTCAGATTCTGATGTGCTCTGGCTTTGTCACTTTGTGTGCAGGCCCAGGATAGTAGTGAGTGCTGCACTGATGGTGTGCTCAGCTGATTGCACAACTCTTTGCAGGGCTTTATGGTCCTGCTGACCAGTGCTGTTGCATTACTAGGCAGTGATTGTCCCTGTCAGGAAGCGTTCAAGAGCACCACTCTAGAATGACTTTGGAGACATCCTAAGTTCTCAACTGTTTGAGGTGCTGCGTATTCTTCCTCTTGATCTCCTTGTTGATGTTTTCAAACTCACAAAGGTTCATAGTTTTGAAAAATCAACAGTTAGCTGGGGGGAGATGTGGGCCTCTGTGAAGCTATAACTCTATGTATCTTTATGGTTTTGGTCAGAGTTCCACGTTGACTTTTCAGCGTGTCCACTCAATTAACATATACTCGTGCACATAGTGACACAAAGTTTGCAGTTATAAGTCGATATTTCTCCTACAATCAGATTTGTCATGCTGAGGTTTGTTTTCCTCTGAATTGCACTGTCTGTCATTTCTTTAGACCAACTCACAAAGTTCATGCCTGTTGTGAAAGTTCGTTGGTTACCTGCTGAAATCATTTTTAGTCTAAATCAAGCCTCTCCTGCACTTTTCCAAAGAGCGATGTTGAGGCACTGCAGCTTCAGACTTACTGCTGGTATTGTCTTGTGAGGAGAGAGGGACATCAATCTTTTGTTTTAATAGTGTCTCATTCGTTCACATGCCAGAACCGCGAAATGAAGCCGTAATTACTGGCCGTAATTGATGTGGTTTTACTACCTCAGACGATACTTCAGACCTCTCCTCCCCCCTCACTGTATAGGCCCCACTGCTGTTGTTTGCACTATATTTCTGCAGCTATTGATCGCTATTATGGTAAATCCAATGGGCACAATGGAACTCTATCAGCAAAATGCAGGTTAATTATCTCAGGGTCAACCACTTTGGAATCTTCACAAAGAGTTGGCTGTTCTCTCTTTATGGCCTAACATTAAATTGCAAATACATTATTATCTGAGCACCATTATTTTTCTAATAAGGGGACAGGGTGACAGTTATTAATAGAAGATGACCTCCTATTTTCCACGAATTGTATTTGTGAAGTTTTAAACAAGTCATGACTAATGTATCTGTGGTTCTGTTGTTGGTCTTTTCTTTAATTTCATATGTATATTTTGTGAACTGTGCTTTATGAGCAGCTTTTATGTTGTCATACACAATGAGATTCAAGTGTTTTGTCACTACATATGCCTGTTGCAGACTCTGTTGCAAACATGTGTTACATATATGCACAAAGTTTACCTCAAGAGATGATTCCATCATGTCATAGAAATGCTATATGTATAATTAATGAAGCAGTTTCCAGTGGATACACAGATAAGACTGTTTTCAAAGTTATATTTCCTGCTGTTAACAGAGCTGTCAGACATTTGACTAGCTCGAGATAAATTGGCCTTATAAGCAGGTGCAGACGCCTATTGATGGGAGGAACCAAAGTTAATGGAATTGATTGTGGATATTGTGTTTGCGTGACTGCAGGGACTCCAGTGAATCGGATTCCTATCATGGCCAAGCAGGTGTTGGATCTCTACATGCTCTACAAGCTCGTCACAGAAAAGGGCGGCTTAGTGGAAGTCATCAATAAGAAAATATGGCGTGAGATCACCAAAGGCCTTAACCTCCCTACCTCCATTACCAGTGCAGCTTTCACTCTCCGAACACAGTAAGTACGAGCACAGACGATAACCCCAGATGACTGATAACCTGCACTCCACTGCTCTCCCAACACCAGGCCAACCACTAGTGTGTTTCCAAGATGAATGAGATCCTTGGGATTTTTTGCTTTAATTAATCTGCTATGATTAAAATATGACCATCTCTTCTCTTTAAATGCCTATCATAGGCTTATTTGATTACACGTGTCCAGGCAGGTGAAAAGCACAGTCATGTTTATTTCCTGCAGCAGTGGTATGTGTGGTCTACACCTACCAATCCTTGTTCTGATTCATGGTAATTAAAGTATTCTAGATGGCTTGGCATTTAATCTGCAGTCTCAGTGCTGTTTGCCTCACAGTCCCATCTTTTAACAGTAAGGTAGAAAACCTTATCATTAATCATTATTTAATATAAGTAGGTAGGCTTCTGGAACTAAAGAAAACAGAGTTGTTCGACCTGAATGATAATGCATTTTTGGCAATAGCCAAAAGGGTTTTATATGCCCAAAGGGCTGAAAAGAAAGCAAGATTGAAGATGCACATTTTTGCCAGAACATACATTATTGTTAACATTGTTTTATGAAGACCTCATTACACATCTTCACTTTTTTTGTTTATATATATATACTGTATAACAAGTGGCAGGAACAACATACTGGGTTAAATAAATAATAATTAATGAGCATATACTATACAGTAGTCAACATGTGATTAAGTTTCGTTCAAAAAGTATAACATCTTGGAGTTTTACAGCGTTACTTCAAAATCAGTCATATGATTTGTAAGACCGATCCATCAACAGGAAACTGATGTTTTATGGTTCTTGTTATTATGGTGAATTCAATTAAAATTTTAAGAAAAACACTAAAAGCCGATCCACCACATCTTCCATGTGTAATGAGCATAGAGTATAGTAATAATGCACAGCAACAGTTACAGCTTTGAAGACATTTCCAATTATGGTTAATTATGATCAACATCTGAGTGTCCAGCCAAGACCACCTCTGTCATTTAAGGACAGGGTCAGAATTGAAATATCTTTTCAAGACTACATTTAAACGTTTAGGATTTTCATGACAGACTCATTATTAAACGTCTGGCCAAGAACACAGATTAGTAACAGCATCAAAATGTGGACCGCTTTACTGATTGTTTGTGACAGACTGATTTTGCTGTGTTAGTGTTAGTGGACGTTCAGTACAGGGTCGAAATGTAGACATCTGGTCAAGACCTCTTCTGAATGAAAATGCCCCTACACTACATATATGTGTGTATAGGTTTATTAATTGGCCATATTTGGGGGTGTTAACATGCTGAAGCCATAGCAAATCATATCACTTTATAAGCTAACAACCAGTGCGTTTACATGCACCTAAGTAACAAGGTTACTCAGAGAAATCAGATATGTGGGTAATCGAAGAACATGTGTACATGCACTGTAGTAACCTGGTGACTATAGATCCACATATACATGCAGCACATCAGTGAACAGACTTCTCCCCTTTCCCCGAACTTATTTTGGAAGCCTGGTTTCTTTGTGTTGGATTCAAATTCAATCGGACTTTGGGTAAAATAATTTTAAATACAAGGATGCATTACTCAATTTAATGCTCTCTCCTTTCATCCTCCCACTCTCCTGTTACTCTTCCTGTCTGCAGCCTTTTGTTGTAAAAAGGTGATTAGAAACGCGGTCACCTGTATACGTAGCAGTAAATGTCTGCATTCTCTAGGAGAAATCTAGCTGGGGATCAGGTTTCTCTGAGTCCTTTTAATGACATTTAAGAAATCAGCCTAACCTGGTTACTGAAATGCATGTAAATGCACTGAGCACAGCCATCAAACGTTTGGTCAAAAGTAACTGCTGCAGATCCTATTTGTGATTAAAGGGAGGCATGGCGTGCACTCGTCACACTGCCAGGAGCCCTGGTGCGGGCAGTGGAAATTGAGATCTGAGATTGAGCATTTATTCTCATTTTTAAATTGTGTTCAATGCTTCAAATCAAAACAATTAAACTGGAAATTAAACTACTTAATTTTTTTCTCGTAAACACATGAAAATGTTTATTAGTAGATATGTAGTTTCAATGGACACAGTCTTATTGTGGGACTGTTATTTCAAACTCAATTCCCACCCTGCAAGAAAGATTGATTGATGATTGATTGACAACCTGTGACAAAGTGACACAGTGACAAGAATCAGCCATCGGAGTGAGTAAATCGTTGAATTCTTCTTCTCCTCTGAAGGTATATGAAGTACCTCTACCCGTATGAATGTGAAAAGCGGGGATTGAGCTCCCCCGGTGAGCTTCAGGCAGCTATCGACAGCAACCGGCGGGAAGGCCGTCGGCAGAGCTACGGCTCCGCCATCTTCAATTACTCACCTGTGGGCACCCCTACCCTCCTGTCCTCACCAAAGATACAGATGTCTCACCTATCTATGCCCACTCACAACAGTGGCCATATCTCCCAGGTGCCTGTGATCAAGAAAGGTAATATAAAACAACACAAGATATAAGACACTAGATTTACAAGGCAATACCACATAGTCAGACGCTATCTTTTGAACACAAATATCCGTTTTCATCATTAATTGCTGGTTTTACTTTGCCTTTTTTCTGAGATTTAAGCCACTGTTAAAATACTGTCCATCAAACGCTTCCTGCACAAATGTTTCACATTATAAGCCTTTAAGTGGTTCCACTGGTATAATACCTCCTTTGTGCTAGGCTTTTAATTTAAGTTTAGGTTTCACTGACACTTTCTTAACAGCAATCACAAAACTGCAAAGAAGAAGCAATTGGAAATACATTAGTGAATAAAAGTAGTAGATCTGTTCAATAAAAACTTTAAGCAGAGCAGCAGAGTCATGTGTATGACGCAGGAAATTAATGAACAAAATATGTACTTTTGAAAATTGGGGCCAATTAACCCTTAAAATGTGTGACAAAATGTGTATTACAAATGAAAATCTGGCACACAAGCGTGCAGTTGGTCTGATGAAACATAGTCAGGTGGAGGAGAAAAATAATAAAAAGATAACAGTTCATTCTGTTCATGATGCAATCAGCAGGCCAGATCCTAAATAGACATGTTCTTTTTCTGTCAGTCTGAAGGATGATTCATTTCCTCCTTATGAGTACTTTGTGAAAGAAGAGATTGCACATGATGTACCTTGTACCATAGCATGATTACCCAGCCACTTAAGAAGAAGTCAGTGTGTTAGCATTCCTGAAATTGATTTCACAATAGTTGCCCCATTTCTCATACTCATGCAACTTGCGGGCAAGTATGGTCATTCTCCCCAAAGAGGAAACATCTTACAGGACTTCCTCATATCAACGCCACCAATATCCGAGACACACTAACGCACCATAAAGAGCATGGGAGCTCTTTGAATCCAGGAAATAAAGAATTTGACTGATGTGTGTAGCGTGCCACAGAGACATCAGCCAATGTTATTTTGTTGTTGTTGGCATATTTAATCTGCAAGGTTAAATGAAGAGTCGGTCTAGACCTGCACTATATGAAAGAGTGCCATGAGATAACTGTGTTATGATATGGTGCTATATAAACACAACTCACTTGAATTGAATTAAATAAGATCTATTATTTCAACAAACAAATTGAACAGCATGATTTACTGATGGCCTAGCATTTCATTCGTTTCATCTCATCATCAGCCCCATGTGTGCCTTTGTTGGCCGCTATAGGGCCCAAGGTGGACTACACCTGTGGCCCCAGTCAGCAATACCAAAACAAAGTATTATAAAAATGTACACACTAGCCTATGCTAAACCATATTAACCCCACTTAGTAACCAGCAGATATGGGGCCCACATTTGCATGCAATTTCTTCTTTCAAAATGACACTATTCACAATGGAGCTACTTACTAACTATAATGTTAGTGTATTTTCTCTAGCAGAGATTTGCAAAAAAACGTTTGGCTGATATAATATTGATAAAAATTGATAGATTGGCGTAAAATACATTCCTGTCTTTCTGAATTGATTTTCTAGATAATTTACTGTATCTCAATATCATGATATAAAATGGCATTAACTGTGACAGAGGATTTTATCCATAACTTTCTTAAATTGGTATTTCATTAAAGGTCAGATACTGTATCAGCAAGAATTGTCAGCCTCATATGATGATGATTTGTTTGATTTCTGACACTACTAATATGGAATGCTATAAAACAACTCACAATCAAAGATAGATCCATACAAAATGCGGCCCCCAGCACCTTTATTTTAAAATGCCAGTGTTAGCCTTTAAAAACCACCTTAGCACAATTGTAGGAATGTATGTAGGAAACATAAATTGATTCTTCTTGACAAGATGTAAGAGAGCAGCGTTGTGTCACCAGCAACAGAAAGAAAAAAAACAACATGACATGCATTATGAAAGAGATTTAGAATATTCACAGACATCCTATTTACATGACTTTAGACATGTGTAAGCATGCAGATTTGTCGGATATCACCTTCTTATTAGTCTTTTTCACTCCAGAGGAGTCCATGATGGCCAGCTGCCTGCCCAGCAAGGTGGCCCTGCCTATATCACCCAGCGGCCAACGTGCTGCAGCTGTGGCCGCACAGGCAGCGGCGGCTCAGGCAGCCGCGGCCGTCCAGGCGGCGGCCCTTGAGCAGCTCAGAGAGAAGCTGGAGAGCGGGGAACCGCCAGAGAAAAAAATGATGATGGTGGCAGAGGAGCAGCAGAGGATCATGCAGCACGCCCTGCAGCAGAACCTGCTAGCAATGGCCACCCAGCTGCCGCTCAACATCAAACTCAACAACAGAGGTGAGACACTCACAGGAGGTTTGAGTGTTTGTCTGTGCTTTCTGTGTTCTCTGGGGCTTAATCATTTGCAACTAATCTGTAGTATCAAGGGGTGTAGCCAGGATTTTCAAAATACTGAGGTCATGAGTTCCAACATTGTTTATTTTATTTTAAAACCCAATGAGCAATTTGTGTGCAAGTATAGAATGTAAACTTCTGTCTTGGTTGTTAAAACCCCCCCAAAAGTCTCTATACAGTGCAGTGAGTATTTCCTCTTGTTTGAGTAACGTTTGATAAAAACTACCGTGCCCAGCTGTTTTAGGAAATTACTGAGCCTTTTTAAAAATGAAACCATATTTTTGTGAGCTGTTATTAAAGAGTTACACCTTGGTTCCTACAGAATGAGAGCCGCAGACAGGGTTGGGATGTCATAAAGTACTGAGAGACAGCACACTGTTGCTTTTGGTGTTTTCATCGGACATGTTAAAATCTAGAATAAAGGCAGCCTTATCTCGTTGAAAGTTATCCTTTTCTTTAAAAGATCCCATTTAGACGTTTATCTAATATAACACAGATATGTCTAAGATGAAATATACCCATTCAGAATTTGTTGAAACACTCAACAAGCGTAAGCCTGATTTTAATGTATAATTTAAAATTGGGTGTTAGCGTAATGTTGAGTTTGGTAGCTGCCTCCTATCAGACTTAAATGACAGTGTGTCTACCGCAGTGGGTGGCGTGTCAGAAGCAGCTAATGGCCCTGCCAGAGAGGCCGTCTGAGATCCAGCTGTGAAACTCCTGAACCACTAATGTGCACATAGTTCATCATATAACATGTGTAATTTGGAGCTCAGCTTCATACATGTTATGAAGAAATAGTTCCTCTTGACCACAGACAGAATCCATCTTGTCATGAGCAAAAATGCCCGTCTGGCTGAGCTTTGGCTGCAGCCAGCACGGCTCATGACAAGTCATAAGTCGCATATGACTTAATGATAGAGGCTAAAGGAAGAATAAGGGGCCTATCTGCTCAAGTGTGATATCATTTCTGTCTGCATCACTGCCTCTCTCATATTAGTCATAATAGCAGGCTTTGGACTTGATACGTGATGGAAAAATGAGTGAGAATCTTTCCCCGGTTAATTCCCACGCTGGTCGTCTGGCTCTGGCCCTCACATATAAACACTGTCATTTAAAGATTACATCCAAACACTATCATTTGTCTCCACCTAGATGCACTTAGATGGATAAATTTGTGTTTACAGATGGTTTGATATCACAGCAGCTCTCTGAGATTACTCTTGTGTGTAGTGTTGGTCCACTTTCTTAAGACATTTCTGTTATTTTAGACCCAGTCACCTTTATTCAGCCAAGTTTTCCAACTTTGTGCTGCTATAGAATTCATCCATAACTGACATGTTCAAATGGCTCTAACCTCTTTTGACAGTTCTTTCTCCCCAGAACTCTTTAATAAAGCTCTCCTTATCCTGTCACTCTCTGAATTATCACCAATACTCCACCAGGGCGCTCCTCTTGCTTCTTCTGTTCCCTTTCTAAATGCTCATATTGAGTTTTTCTCTCTCTCGTTCTCTGCCTCCTCTCTTGACAGATGATAGACAAGAGACCGCATTGAACCTGTCTACCAACGGCATTAGCAGCATCAACATGTCAATAGAAATAAATGGAGTTGTCTACACAGGTAAATAGAGGGGCCGTTTGCTGATGTAATTGCAGGCAGGAAATTCAATAAGTTATAGCAGCACCCTGGTGCTTAGTCCTCTACGCAATTTGATGTCTTTGCTATAAAATCCATCGTAATGAAGTGGCAGTCCAATATAGTTAAAAAAGTTAAATATCTCAAAATTGGGCCTGTGGATTCGAGGTCGATGGGGCTTATTGTCTTATGTGCCTGCCTAGTGTGTGTGTGTGTGTGTGTGTGTGTGTGTGTGTGTGTGTGTAAATGGAGGTAGCTTGTGTCTTGAGGTAATTACTGCCTCCTAGCTTTAACATAGGCCATTCATGTCAGGGTATAAGCCTGGTGGTGGTCACATCATATCTGAACTCTGTCTCTGAGAGCCAGAGAGTTGACTTGATCCAGTTCCACCTGCCAAAAGCTGACACTCACTTTAATCTGTCTTTATGTTTGGATCTGTAGATGAGTATGCTGAAATACATATATAGTTACTAGTGACTGTTTTTTTATTTCTATATAATACTGCATGTCCTTAAAAAGTCTTTAAATATCTGAAATTTAAAGGTAGAAAAGTAATTTACTGCTTTAAATTTCACATTTTAAATGGCTTTTAGTTCATTTGTCTTCTTGACAGAATTTTTCCGTTTCTTTAGCAGCAGAACCAGAACTTTTTATAATTGATTGTTAAGCTTAGACAAAGCCAACATAGTTAAGTCGGTTTTACTTGTATGGCCATTATCACAAATTTGTCTCAAAGGCTGTTACAATGTGCACAGCAAAAAGAGAGAGACAGCTCAGGAAGAGCAGCATAAGGTTATTTCTCTTCAACGACGGACAGAAATGCATTAGATGCTGTACATACAGAGCAGACAGTAGGAGGAGCAGTAAAACTAGATAGAATGATGATATTAAGTAAATAAAGTACATGATATCAAGAGATTCAGCATTACTTAATTTATCCCTGTCTTGGACATACATGCTGCCACATATAAATACATACAATTAGTGCAGTATCCGTATAACATTAAATAAATATTGTAATGTGTTTTTTCAGCCTATTCATCTCAGTGTCCCTGAGTCAGATCCATGGGATGAAAGGATGGGGATATTTATTATCTTTCTTGATATTACCACTGGGGAACACCAAACACATTTTCCAATCTTAGTGACTTTAAAGAGCAATTTAACACTAAAGCCACTTCTTTGAGTTTGTACATTTTGTGTTTTTTTTGCAGAGAAAATCCAGTAATTGATGTGTAGCTAAACAGAAAAAAAATTGAGACCTACCAAAGTACAATGCAATGTCTGGTGACTCTGGAGAGTTCTGTTTCATTCATTCTAACTGCCGCAGATGTGTAACTCTTATTTGGATTTGTAATTTGAAAAGAACTCAACCAACATTAGTTGGGTCACAGTTCTATGTGTGTGAAACACCTGATGTAGACAGCTGTACTCGTTAAAAAGTGCGGTGGACAACTGAAGAATGTGTGTGAAAGGCCTCCTGTGTAGACGGGCTGTAACATAAAGGGAGCCTGGAGCAATGTCAGACCTGTGAGGGAGTGTTAAGTTGCTCTTGAAGTACAAATTATTTTGATAGGTAGATTTTCTTGTTACACTTTATTTAATGGAAAACAATGGCTGCTGCTGGGAAGGTATGAAAAAGATAATGGTGGGCAGTAGTGTGGTGCTATTTGTAGTAAACAGGCTAAAATACATAAAAACACTGGCGTGGTCCTTTAGGACCTGATGCGAGGACTGTGTGGAGTGTTTGGCTGACTCAGACTTGATGTTTGCTCCTCAGGTGTCCTGTTTGCTCGGCAGTCAGCCATAGCAGCGATGACGGGACACCGTGGGAGACACAGCAACTGTCAGACTCAGGGAAAGACCAGTCCCACACAGTTCCAGCCTTCCTGCTCCTCCTCTTCCTCATCCTCCTCCTCTTCCTCACTCCACGGGCACAGACACTCCTCCCCCTGAACCTCATGCCCCTCCTCACCTCCTCTTCCCTCCCCAACAGGGAGGAGATTCATTCTCTTCTCAAAGACACCAAGCAGTTGGAGCCGTTATCCCCGCTCCTCCTTCTCTGAATTAGCCGTGTGTTTCCAGGACAGTTAACCCTTGTGTGTAACTATTGTTTTTCACGTCTTCAAAGACATCTGCTCAGTGTGGAACAGTTCAAACACATGGTCTCCCATCAACTGAAGGTGCAACCTGGGTGAAGCCAAAGGAAGACTCCCTCTTGTACACTGTTTCAATCAAAAAACGGGGCAGCTGAACAGCTAACCTTCACCAAGAAATTGCAGTTGTTGGTGATGTATTCTGACAGACCTCAGAAACTCACTGCTTACAGTTGATACCAAAGAAGAAAACTTATCTATGCTAATTCATCATGCAGCATTTACAGTGAGCTTTAGCGCCAGTGATCAAACCAAAGATTATAGCATGCATACAAACAGACGAAGCACATCCGAAGCTGAACTCATGTGTTCTGTACAAGGCTAACTAGAGAAGAATCATCTGAGACTTGTGACGCAATCTCTCAACTATATCAGGTGTTCCATTGGACAGTTAGTTTATAATGTCTCAACAACAAGGTTAGAAACAGTGATGTATGTGTACTTCAATGCAGTAACATCACAAGTCAAAGTGAAGAAGTCTAATATGTGGATTTCTTACTGAAACAATAGACTTATCTTGGCTTGGCCAAGTCTCTTTTCTTAAACACCGCCACAGAAAATCAGCAGCTGTTTTTTAACTTGTTAGCTAGCTAGGTAGCCGGCAGGCCAATGTAACCAAGCAAAAAAGGTTCAAGTTAATACGTAGCTCTGTTCAAACAGTGTGTCCCAATCCCATATTGTATACTAATACCATACATCACATTAATCCCGTTACACACATTCTCCCGACTTATTGAGCCCCAGGTTTGCTCCGTGCAAGTTAGTTTGTAATAATTTAATTCAACATTTGTTGAAGGACATGTACCATGTAAGCATAATATCAACTCAAATGTGTATTAAAACTACATTTTGACGCATGGTACCTCCACAAGAAGGGGGCCTCAATATTGAGCAAAAAATGCAGCAACCACCTTAGTTTGGTAGCATTAGGTTATGTTTTTATTGAACTTTAGTGGTGCACAATACCATCACCATCAAAATCATAATTAATCATTTTACTCCAAAATAATTGCCACATAGATAACCTGGGGGCCCTTAGGGTCTTGGGCCACAGAGCAGATGCCAACTCTGCCCAGTTGGTAAACCAGACCTGTATATTATACACAAAAAAATAATGTTGATAGCACACAGTACATAAGTAAGAAAATGAGGAAACGCACATGAGCTCAGAGCACCATGGAAAATTTCAAATTCCCAAATTTCACCAAAGATTTACTGCTAGCGCCGCCAACCACCATTTTTCCACTTGTTTCCAGAAATGTATGTACTTATTATAAGAACTGGATGCCAGTCACCAGTATGGCAATTCTTCAGTTTTAAACTTTACATTCAGATGATGTCACACACAGGAAATACAACAGGTTTGCTGACGTTTTCATGGTTTGATTTTCTTTCTTAATACAATGTAATAATTGACCTTTGTTGCCAATTGTGGCATCGTTTCAACAGTTTACCAGACATCTCTTTTATAATGGTCTATGAGAAAAATACTTTTTGGGCCACAGGAGATTTCTTAAAGTAGTACTGAGGCTGGCCACAGGGACAAACTGGCAGCAAGACTTCTTGCACCATCTGTTATGCTGCATATTGCATTCTGGGTGATGAACTCCACATTCAAAAAAACACTTTCACAGAGTTAGGATGAGTTTATAATATGTATTTGGGACACATTTATTATCTTTGAGTATGTTAGCTAGTGTGCTATTCGGATGTATTGTCAACAACTATGATAGATGACCAGATCAATAGCTGAACAGATCATTCTTCCCATATATCAGTGATTAAACAATCTGTTCCCGGCCACAAACTGCACTAACCATGTCTGTTCAGTTCTGTTGAAACAGCAATGGTGTACATGTAAACAAGCAAAGAGCTGTTCACAGCTCCTCTATAAAGACCTCCAATATGGCCACTGGGAGTATTACACCACTTGGAAGCCCTTTACTATGGAAGGCTGCTGACGACATTAGTTTAGTCTTTTTTTCTCAGTTTTCATTTGCTGTGATCAAAAAAGTGTCACTTGATTTTGACACAAGATATGCCTGATCACAAGAACACATTGTTTTGATCATAGAATACATTATTATTATTATTATTATTAATATTATTATTATAAAACAAGCTTGTTAGTCAAGATCACAGTGTACAGAGACAGTGACGGGTAAAATTGATGTGATTTCAAGCATTGTTCCGGTCCCATGCTTCCCTCATTCATTTGGATAAATATTGCAATCAACATCATTGCTCCACTGGTTGTGGTCAGAAATACTTACAAAATCTCTCTGGGGACTGAGTGTGGTAGAGCTGCAGCACATGAGATTGCATTGTTCTTTGAAGAAATCCACTGCAACACACACTGACTAAAGCCAGGAGCACTGCCACGTAGAAAATATCAGTGATGTTAGTTGACGTAGTAAGTAAGAAGCACAGATCTGATGTGATGTTGGTGGGGATATGTGTCTGACAGAGCCTCGGAAGAAATGAATCAAGAGACTCCTCATATGGCATTGAAGTCTTAGAGAATGACCATGACAGGAAAGGTAGAGCACTTCAGCCTGTAGGTAGCAGGTGGACAGAAATAAAGGAGGTTACAGCAAGACATGTAGTCTGTAGGAAACGGTCATCAGTCACACAGTAGTTTTATACTGTGAATAGAATCCAGGTTTCTTTTTTCTTTAGTAATGCACTTGTGTCTAACATCAGAGAGCTTCTCCTCTTTCATTTCTCTCTTTCCTTCTTTTTTTTCTCAGCTTTCATAAAGATACCAAATATTTTCGTTATTGTGAAGGGAAATGGGAACCAATTTGAAGATATATCGGTTTTTAATAAGTCTGTTAAAGCATTAAATTGCAGATTTTATTTATTATCTTTTATATTCAATCCTGCATTCAGCTCCACCACTTTGTTTGCAAGAGTCTTCATGAATGCAGATACCTCACCAATGTACCTGTATATAGTCATAGTAAAGTATGAATACATTATATACCTCATATATTTCATTTCTTTTTACTGTACAGCCACTTGAAAATCAATGTTTTACTTCAACAGATCACTGGATTTTTTATTTCTTTTTTCATATTTTGAATGATTAGATTACACCAAAGAAGGGAATATTTTATTGACACACATCTACCTCATTTGTTATAGACTGTGCCAACAAGCATGTCCACAATCTTAATTGCCAGTGTATTCATTGTGTTTCATATCCATGTGTTTGTGTGATCACAAAATGCTCTTCAGTCGAAGAAAAACCAATAGATCATACTAGAGACGTTAAAACTTTGAATATGTTCAAAGTTCTTTCTACGTTGGGTGTTGTGCCGGCGCAACAAAACAGCCTTTTGTGAGACACAGTACGGACACTTGTCAAAACAAATCCAATCTGCACGAAAACATGAACATAAAGAGGAAGACAGCACAGTAACAATGAATGGAAAGTCCAGATATTATATTTGTCCTGTCAGCAGTGGGGCCTGAGGAGGGTGGTGTCAGTCTGTCATTCTTAAGCTGCATTCAGACAGAATCAGACCTTGCTGCGATTAGCGCAGGGTTGGGTGGTGGTGTGGGAGTTTCACATAATAACCAGCAATCCCAGCTTTAAGGCCGCCAAGTGACTGCACAGCCATGAACGTCATAGTACTTCCTCGGGGCAGGGTTGAACAGCTGATCGATCAGTCTCTCTTCCATCGTCACAGTTGTAGCGGAATGCTACTATGCTACATGTTAACAGAGCTATTCTTCTCCAGGGCGTCTGATCGTCGGCATGATTGGCCGCCCCCCCACCACAGCCTAAACACAGTACCTTTGTTCAAATGAGTGGGAAAACCGGTAATTTCGTAACAGCCCTGATTCAATCTGAGTGCAGCCTTAGAGTTTGACTGCTTATGTGGACATTTGTTTTCAGATTTCCCCTAAATTCCCTCTTTCACTGTGACACACTAGACTGTGAGATGCAGTTGAAAAGCACATAGCAACACATGTTGTTCGTCAATTCAACTCAATTCAATTTTATTTATATAGCACTATATCATAACAGAGTTATCTCATAGCACTTGTTAATATAGAGCAAGTCTGAACCATCTCTATATGTATAGACCTAACAATTCCACCATTCGTCAAGTCAAGATTAGAGCCCAACAGACAAATCAATGGGCTGATGAGTTACCATCCAATATATCATATCGTATCAATGTAACCATCCAATATATAACATTGTATCGAAGTAACAATGCCAAAGATATGTTTGAGCTCATTTACAAACAGTGTCTCCGTTACAAAATTTGTCCACCAGAGAGCGCTGACTCTGAAGAAAAGTGGGTTTTTACAGTGGAACATGTCCTGCTCACTACATATGTTGCTCACTATTCTTAGCCTATTATTACTACTACTAGCCTATTATTATTATTACTATTCAAACCACATTTAAGGATCCCTATTAAAATAAACTCTTAAGACACCTGTTTAATCACTTGCATTAGCAAGTTTACAATATGCTTCATTCACACAGCTGAGCTGTAGTCTGCCATTTTTTTAGAAAGGTAACTGGAAGGAATCACTACTGCTAAAACGTTTGTACTTTAGTTTTTAGCTATAGTTGTGTGCAGGCCACGTAAATGAAGTTTGAAGTTTGGAGTGTTTAGCATGTGCTAAACGTGCGCAAACACACAGGTGCACATGAGAACACATTGCTAAAAAATCCTGAGATCCCGCAGGTTCCCAGAAAACACTTTGTTCCAAATATACAACCATCGGCCAGATTTCCATCAAATCTTTTGTGGATGTTCATGGTCCCCTGAGGGTGATTTTGCTGATCCCCTGACCTTGACTAGCAACACTATAAGGCCAACATTTCCACTTGCACAAAACATATCAGCAGGCAGTTTAACATTCATTTTGCTGAGAATATTCATGTTCCCCAGGGGATGAAAACTTGTGTAACGCCACCCTCACGAATGTGTAGCTCTACTCTGATGAAGCTGTAAGATCTGCCTTGTTGTGTGCTGTATGGAATTGCTGTCTTCCTCACTGTGCGGGTGTTTTCATGCAGATTGTTCACAGATCTTGATTTAAAATGCTATGACTAGTTCAGTTTAACGATGACAGTGTAACAATCCAGGCTGATTACTGGTGATAAAGCTAATAATATATTGTGTGACTGTATGTATAGATGGTGATGTTGAAATTGTACAAACACAATCATGCAGCAGAGGACAATCCTCAGCCAATAAGATGAGCTGACTCCTCAGCTGCCAATTGAGCTGTTGAAGGTGGTTGTGCTATATAATTCTCATGTTTACTTGAAATGTGTTCTTTAACAATCAGACAATTCTGCAGGTAGATACAGCAAAGGTCCAAGCAAAGAATCATGATATCAGCTCAATGTTAATGGACGCAAACGTTTTCTCAAAGCAGCTGGACTACACAGACCTCCCTAATCTAGAAAATCTGGAGCGATTTTTCGGACATGGTGATGTGCATATTGTCCTGTCTTATAACTATTATCTTTCTCAGAAGCATGCACGCATGATTATCTACACTTAATAGAGCTGCAAAGTGGGAGAAGTTATTTTTGGCATCCAGTTTCTGCAAGTAAAAATCCAGTTCATTTTCTCATACAATGTTAGGTGACTCACACCTGAGCGTTCTTCAAGGCTCGTAAGGATATGAAACTACTGAACCACCAGAACAAAAAAAATCAACAATTGTGTTGTAAAATATAGTTTTTTGTTTTTTAATGACAGTGCTCAGAATTCTGCTTCAGCATTAATCATTTGTCAATTGCCTAGAACTAACGGTTTCTTTTACGTGGACCCAAAAAGGGTCACTCATTGTATGTGCAACTTGTGTCTCACAGTAGCAAAGGCAGTGCTGCAACACCTAAAACATCTAAAAGGAGTCGAGGGCAGGTGTTTGGGTCAACAAAGCATTTGACTCTGTTTGCACCCTGACTCCATTGGCTTTTTTTTTACCATGACCATGATCTTTTCCTAACTCTGACCTTTACCAAATATTATTCTTATGGTTAAAAGAAGTACTACTTGGTAGTAGCTTACTGTAATTCTTCTATAAACTTAGCATTTTTATTATTTGTCATTTATAATGTTTTTGGAAGGCATTGACAGCCCCTACCAATGGAGCATCTATAGGATTAGGGCACAACATATTTATATGGGTCGTTTTGGCAGGCAATGACATAAGACCTAATTTCTAGTTTAGTTGGAAAAAGAACTTGTTGAATTTGCACCTCTGACTTGCGTCTTCTCCATAGCAACAGCAGCTGACGCCCAGGGGTAACGTTGACATATTTCAAACCGATAACATCTATCTGAAGGATCATTCAATTGTCCAGGAATCTCCTGTGTTTCTGTGTTGAGGAACATTGAGGAGATCATTAAACAGGGGATATAAATACTTCTCCCACTTGAGAACATGACGTAACTTGACACATGACTGATATCCAGATTCTGGAGGCTTGTCTTTGGTCCAGTCACCCAATTACCATTTGTGATGATGAATTATATTCAAGAATGGACTTGATCCAAGACTATCAGAGTATGTATCACGGGCCTGGAGGCTCTCATTGGGTGGAAGAATATTCCTTCTTTTAAAGGTGGTAAAAAGACTATGTTAGGCAGGTGTATGTAACAAAAAACAATTTCAACAAAGAAAAGTGTCTTCCATTGGTCAATACAAGCAAAGGTTCAGTCAGTGAGTGAGGACGAAATCTTTTCTTTTATATGTGTTATTGTATGTATTGACTTTAATAGAAGAAACCTTTCTGTGTCAGGGTAAATTATGTCTTTTGTTTGTTTTCATATGCCTAATGTCATTTTTCCTCAAACGTTGCTAAGGCAACTGCCTACCACTGAGTGAGTATTTTAAACATTCTCCCCATAACAAATTTTACAAATCTTTGCGACTGAAATGTCCATGAGATGACTACCGTGATCCTGATGCACAGTATGATGCCCCTGGGTCAGCGTTAATGTCGGACCGTGTACATTTTCTACTTCCATAAACCAGGTGCTCCTGATAGGACTGCCCTGTCTCAGATTGTCTCTCTGTAAATGCAGCACAGGCATAGTCTATTCCTCATGACTATCTCTTCGTCAGGCCCTCCTCCTCTACTGTACATACTGCTGAATGAAGCCAGTCACTGGACACTTCAGATGACTGCGAGGCCGCAGCATGGAATCACTGGCATTCTTCTCACCAAAGAGTTTTTCAAGCTGTGACCACGCTCACTTGATTTTTAGGTCATAATCAACATCAGAGCAGACAAGCAAAGAGAAAACGATGGCTCAGCATGCAGAAAAAAACATTGGATTGACTTATGTAATCATATAACATGTTGTTTACTTTGTATTTTAGCTATGCTATCCTGGTAGTTTTTAGACACTAAATCGCTTTATTAGCTGTGTATGAAGCTTTAAATGTTTCTTTTATTTCCCTTTTGTTCATCTTGGATGAATCCAGCGCATTATGGGAATGCTGGATTGTGGTGCTCAGGGGTTAAAATGTACAAAAAAGAGGTTAAAGAGATTTTCCTGTTTTGCCATTTGAATTGTAGCGTATTTAGAAATAAAATCATGCTTTTAATTTCAGTGAAGTGCTTTTTGTGCCGTTATTGTTCTTGTAATTATAGTACTGTGATTCTTAATAGAAAGGTATACCTGAGAGGTAAATTGGTCTGTAATTATAGAGTGTATTAAGTATACTACACAATTCTGGCCAAAATTGTATCACTGCAGCAGGCAGCACATTATTTCAGCAGATCAAACTGGGTTTATGTTGGGAAGACATTCTTATTACAAAACCGGCCAAATTCTAGATATTCTTAACACTGATGACTCTAACATATCATAGGTATTAGTGTTCTTAGATGTTAAGAAGGTGTCCGATAGGAAAAAAGGAGGCTAGCTGGCCCAAAATGTGGATATAATGCAGAAAACAGTTTAGTGTACATTGGCATTCCATTAGGACCCCACTATCTTAATCAACTTTGGAGAAATGCAACTGACGTCATGCTGCGGTGGCCAATCACGCCAGCTATCATACACCCAGGTGAAGAAGAACCTTGTTTACCATGTAGCATTGTAGCATTCTGCTGTTTACTGTAGCATTCCGCTTTTTACCGAGCCACTGCGAAGATGGAAGAGAGACTGATCGATCTGCACATCAGCTGTTCAACCCTGCCACGAGGGAGTTCAAAGAAGTGAATCGCAGTGCAGTTGCTTGCCGTTGTATCAGCATAGCCATGCGGTGAGACTCCCACACCACCACACAACCCTGCACTAATGGCTGCAGCACCTGGTTTGGTCTGAATACGGCCTTGGACAACCTCCTGGAACTTGATCTGCAACAAAGGCGTGCAGCCATTTCCATCATACACAACTCACGTAACTGAGTCAAGTCCTCTAACTCATTTCATGGATCTGTGGGAAGAGGAAGAGTCATTATTCTTACACTAATTTAGCTTAACTGTTTCCTAACCACAAGGATGCAAGGTTCACTTCTTGCACGGGCTTGACACTCGGTGTTCGAGGCTGATGAGGTCAATTTTTCAAATGAGTTGTTTTGGATGGGCAGGTGGTAATAAGCATGTAAATATAGGTAAATGTTTTCTGTGAATGTTCAAAATTATACAGTTCCCCTACTGTTTTGGTCAGACAATTGTCAAAAAAAGTATTTCAGATACAGATGCATGTCAGAGAAAAGGATTTAGGTCTAATGAACATTGGTCCATTAGGGACCATGGATATTCAAATTGTTGCTTCACCCTAATTACAAAGAAACCCATTTTCTCACTTCCATTCTTTGATCTCTGGGTCCTGGGCGAATAGCATAGTGTGCCTTGTGCTACCGCACTCCAGGCACACAATTAAAATCAGCACCATGTCCCCATACCCAGGTTAACCTCCATTGTATTGGGATGAAGGCAGAAATCACAGAGACTGATATCATAACACCTGGGCTAAGAAAAATTTAAAAAATATCTGCACAATTGCAGACAAGGGTTTCTTCTTCTTTCTTTTCTTCCTTTTCTTTAGTTGTTGTTACTTCGACCCCTCGGAAATGGAATGGCAAGTTCCGTTAGTGTATATCGTTTAACCAGCTGGCTCTGTTAACAAACCTTCCAATGGCTCTGTCAATACAAACTCATGTTGTGTCGACACTCACCATTCTCTCTATCTCACTGTATAGAAGATCCTAAAGTTTCCAAACATCTGTCAGACTGAATTTGGAGAAAATGTGTCTAAATTAATGCACAAGATATTTAGAATACTTGAAGTTAAACATTGACTCGATTAAAATATCAGATCGCTTCAAGGAGTATTAAGAAATGAAGATACCAAATATATTATACTACAATTTATGACTTTTTAAATGTAATTTGAATAAACTTGGGGTACACTGGGATGTGACTACAGGCTGAAACACAGAACTACAAAGACTTTTCTCATTCCAGTGACAAAGACAATAAAATAATAAGAAAAAAACAAAGAGACGGGCAACACAACTCATAGGATTTAAGGACATATGAGTTCTTTAAAAGTGACAAGTTGAGAATTGGAAACTGCTAATCAGCAAATGCAGGCAGTTGAACTAATGCAGTTTGGTTGAGTGCAGGATTAAGCAGGTAAAATGGGGTAAAGATTGGTTAATTAAGGCTGATGTAATTAGGAACAGCAAAGATTAGTGGACGTCGATGGCACAACGAGGATTTGCAGGTAATAGACTTATTATTGGGGCTGGCTGAATGTTACTTTATACTTCTGAATAAACAAAAACAAATTAGGAGTAGTCGTCCAATAATGGGTTATCTTGTCAAGGGCTGACAGAAATCCATGCCCCTATAACACAGTGTTAATTTTATGCACCACTGACAAGCAAGTGCTAATCAATAACACAACTATAAAATAAGGTGAAGCATCAATCTGAAGTGAAGGTGTTGGATGCAGCTGTGAGCAGATAAAGAGAAAAACTGACTGACACAGCAGGAAGGAGCAGTGAGAGCTGACTGTCGAGCTGCTGCTTTTTGGCTGCACTGGCAGATCAGCATCATCTTTTTCAATAGACTCCTGTAGAGAAAGTAATCAGATTACTTTCTCAGCACACATTACTCTATATTAACAAGTGCCATGAGATAACTCTGTTATGATATAGCGCTATATAAATAAAATTGAATTGAATTGAATTGCATACACCGTATGGGGTGTCTAAACTATGGTTTGCAGGCCATGTACAGCCCGACACTTTCAATTATATGGCACGTTAGTTTTTTCAATATTAAAATAATATTCAGCCCAGTAACTATATTAGCACTCTGCATCAGAGCCACCCAGCCAGGAGTGTGAAAACCAATCAAAAGCGCTTTATCAGCGGGAGCGTCAGGCTTATCTGTCAGAAACTGACGCACAAAACAGGGACATAATCTACCATAATCTACCGTACAACTAAGCCAGATGTAAGCTAAGCTTTTACTTGCATGGAAAAGATGGGCTTGTGTCACAAATATCTGCACACATGAAATCATTTGATGTGACGCTTTGACTTTTTGAAGGGCAAATCAGTGACAGCAACGCTATACACTTCCTAACTCTAAGTTTCTGAAATGCCAACTTTACACATCACAGATGTGAAATCACAGAATCGCCATGGTGATGGTGGCGTGTGCAGATGTGGCTTCCAGTAGCTACTTCAAACTTTACTACAATTTATTTTTGCCTTTATTGATGAAGTTAATATTACCCAAGTCAAAAAAATAATTCAATTCAGTTTTATTTATATATCACCATATCATAACAAAGTTATCTCATGGCACTCTTTCATATACAGCAGGTCTAGACCGACTCTTTATAACTCATTGGCATTGGAAAAGAAAGCAAGGTGATTGGATTTAACGGCAGTGGACCCTGGGCCAATCACTGCCCACTGCATCTTGAGGGAAGAGAGCCGGGATAAGAGCTAAGATAACCCAGCCTAGTCCTGGCTAATGTCCAGATGTGGGAAAGTGGAATGGACAAAATGGGGCTCAAACTAACCCAGCAACAAGATAACAGAGAGTGTTGTTCCCACCACCGTTTTACTGCATGGGCTCACCAGGGCTCAAGCCCCGGGGCCCACGACATCAAAGGGCCCACGACATCACTCGCATCTGGCAAAGAAATTCACAGGGAAAAAAGAAAAGCTTGACTTTGTGTGGTACTCCGTCCCGACTGTTTTGTGTGTGTGTGTGTGTGTGTGTGTGTGTGTGAGTGTGTGTGTGTAGGTGCACTGCAATATCAAAGTGATATTGGCCTACAGTGATATATAAATAAAACTGAAAACTGAATACTGTACCTCTCTTGGTGACATACAGGGGTTCTCAGGCCCCCTAATAAGCAACTAGGACCCCCACCCAAAGATGGCAAAATCATATTTTGAAGTGTTCTCAAAATTCAAAATTGCGGTAATTATTTAACATTTATCTTTACTGTCAAATGTATTTTCATGTTTAAATATTGAAAGGTGATGAATCGAACAGGCAGCGGTTGTAATGAATGAAGGTGTCCCAGCTGTGTGTAATATTACGCATAGTTTTGGAGATGTGTGTGTCTACCGAGTTTGTCTGACATATATATATATACTGTATATGCATAAACATATATACACACATGCTCTCAATGGGTGGCACCAGCAGAACGCAAGACTCTAGTAATACGAGGGGAGGCGGCTCATCTCTCTGCAGAGCCTCGGCGACAGCAGCAAGCCGTCGGCGGCAGGTGGTGCCCGATAATCACAGGCTCAACGATGCCGCGAATCATAGCAATCAAAACAAACCAAAAATATACAGCCATTGCTTTCGAGGGTATAAGGAAGAAACAAGAGAAGCTTCACCATGCGCACGTACGTGCTTCGTGGACTTGTTTCCCTGTCACACAATGCACAGTATATCCATGGCGTTAGATGTTATGTCAGAACACGCTCGCGAGCAAATTATAGCACTTCACGCGAGCAGATATTAACACCCGCTCGCAAAATATATGTCCTCGCGCACAAATTCAACACCCGAGAGGTGTTTTCGCAGCTGCGAGCGAGCAGCAAAGAACCAAGCAGCGCGCTCGCGCTGGAGGGCAACACGCTCGCGCTGCTCAGCTCTGCGCTCGCAGCTGAATTTTGCTCGACTCGAGCTACTTTTGACAGTTTGGGGGCGGACACCAAGGGAGGCACCGGCCCTCTTATGATTGGTCACTTTCAATGACCTCTGAACCTTGACTGACAGCTGAGTCCTGAGACATGGTTGGCGTTGAAGACGCAGTGGAAGGAACAATGGAGACAACACCTGAATATTTACATGGAAGTGATGCTGATAGATGGCTTCATCTAACATCCCAAGTAAGTAAATTGTTGGGGTGTTAGACGAGGCAGAGTACAGCATCAAGTCAATTAAACTTCTGGGATATTGATCTGGTCAGTTAAGTAGCAGAGGGGGCTGTTAATCACTTTCAGCTGCTTTGGTGTTAATGAAATTAACAACAGGTGCACTAGAGGGGCAACAATGAGACGACCCCTAAAACAGGAATGGTTTTACAGGTGGAGGCCACTGACATTTTTTCCCCTTCTCATCTTTTCTGACTAGTTTTGCGTTTGGCTAGGGTCAGTGTCACTACTGGTAGCATGAGGCGACACCTGGACCCTACAGAGGCTGCACAGGCAGTCCAATTCCGCATGGAGGAGATTCCAGGAGACAGGCAGCTACCGTAGGAGAGCTGGACAGGGCCGTAGAAAGTCCTTAACCCAGCAGCAGGACCGGTATCTGCTCCTTTGTGCAAGGAGGAACAGGATGAGCACTGCCAGAGCCCTATGACCTCTAGCAGGCCACTGGTGTGAATGTCTCTGACCAAAAAAATCAGAAACAGACTTCATGAGGGTGGCCTGAGGGCCCGACGTCCTGCTCTCATCTGCTTTTCACAGATGAGAGCAGTGTAACTGTCCGCAGAGACATGTTCTTTGAAGTTTGGTTGACATGTTTCTGTCACAAATTTATAATTGTTTCTTACAGTCAGGTTAAAAAGGTATTAATGTAATAAATAAGATGATAAAAAGTGTAATACTGATACAATGTATCAGTATTACAAATATTCATTCATTCATTCATTCATTCATTAACCATACTGATTATCCCAAAGGGTCGCAGGGGGGGGCTGGAGCCAATCCCAGCTAACATATTTATATAACATATATTACAAATATGTCACCTCAAATTAATTTTGATTAAAAATGTGAGGGTTTCGACATAAGGTTAAGACGTCGGAGCACAACGGGTCATGTGAGTTGCCTGTTGCATTGTGGGTAGGAGTAAGAATGGAGGTAGAGGAGGGATGCATAGCGTAAGATGGTTGCATTCTGCACATGGTTCAGCGGGCGCTCACGGTAAATGTTTTCTTTGGTTTGCATTTATGATTGTGTTTACTTTGTAGTACTTTGCACTACAGTACTTTTTTGTTGATGCTTTGCGTCCTTTGTTGTAGTTTTCACGGTGTGGGAGGAAAAAGAGACGAAACAGAAAATAAACTTTCCAAGACATCGGTATGAAGCGTGGCCTTCATTATTGAACCAGCACAGCTACAAGCATGTTCACCCTGAGAACATGTGACAGACGTGAAAGGGTCTGGCGAAGCCATGGAGAATGTTATGCTGCCTGTAACATCGTTCAGCATGACTGGTTTGGTGGTGGGTCAGTGATGGTTTGGGGAGACATATCTATGGAGGGACGCACAGACCTCTACAGGCTAGAAAACAGCACCTTGACTGCCATTAGGTATCGGGATGAAATCCTTGGACCCATTGTAGACCCTACGCTGGTGCAGTGAGTCCTGGGTTCCTCCTGGTGCACGACAATGCCGAGCCTCATGCTGTGGGAGTGCGTTTTTAGGAATGGGAAAGCAGAAAATGTACATCATGTAATCATTACTTTTTTAGAAAATGATCCATCAACGATTTCACAAGGTAACGACATTCACATTACATCTAAAAAGGCAAATTCTGTCAAAAGGGGAACTGCTGATGATGTCATCACCTTTTATCATCATCCACAAAAGCCTCGTTTAACATATCGTCATATTTTAAGAGGTGTTTTCAATTACACACACACACACACACACACTCGGACATGCTCTTGAGTCTGTTAAGTAGCACTCAGTAGCACTTCGCTAAGCACGGAGGAGTCAATACAATGTGGACAAAATTTAAAACATTCACAATTGCCATGCTTGAAAAAGTCTTTCATTAGACACCCAGCAAAAAGAAAGTCACACAAGCAGCACATTGAAGCCTCAGCTGGCCACACTGTCAGAAAGACTGCATGTAGTTCTGTCTGCTTCCTGTTGCTCATTTCACTCCACGTCTCTTTCAGGCCTCAACAGGAAAGGGCCAAGACAGGGCTGTAATTTTCTTCTCCGACACATTAATTAGCAAGAGACTCACACAAACAGATCAAGATACATCACACACACACACGTCCTTTGTGTGCCATATTTATTATAGTTTAATATCACATAGCGCAGGTGTGTGAACTCACGTAGTCACACGCATCTGCAACTTTCACCTTGATTTCTTTTCACTCGCTCATTAAAACTGGGAACAGATCTTATGATTGAACATACAAAGACACCTCAAACGCTTCCCACCCCAATTCCATCAAAAAGAGTTGGTCTTGCTAATGCATGCGGTAGTTTGTGAGGAAAACAACACGTATAAAAAAAACGATATTTGGATGAGATGTTGGGTGGGGAGATGAGGGCAGCAAGGGTTGTAAACTCTGCAGAAAGAGTTGAAGGTGAGTAAACTCTATAAGAGTGAGGTGATCTTCAGGTGAGCTGTGGCTGTGCACTGAAAAACCGATGAACTGAATTATAACATAATATTCACTCATGGCGTAAAGCACTGTTTTGCTTACCATCATTATAGGGTTGTTTTTTTTATGATTTCTCACGTGAAGTCGACAAACCCGATTCCACTCGTAAAAATTAAACATGCTTGACATAATCCTAATGAGAACTACAGGCAGCGATTAGATCAGAAAGCAAATGAACAGAATCATTTACACGCCACACACTTTATGATTTTATCTGCGCTGCCAGAACCAAATAAGATAGACATGAACAGACTCCAACCAGCTTGGTCTGATCAGTTGTGACCTCCAATAACTCATAACTGTAGTTGGCCCATAAAGCGGCGGCGTCTCTGCCTTTAAAACACACACACAACTGTGTGTGTGTGTGTGTGTTTCCAGTGAGTGAGTCTCTCACAGAGCTATCAGGGCGAGCTGCATGAATGATCATGGCAGAGGATTGACCCTGTACTGGGAGATGGCTTGTAAATGGACTGGAGCACATTTCACGATCCTCGTGAATACACTACGCGGCCACTAAAGCAGAAGCAGCTGGATATCATGGGGGAAAGAGATTTGATGCGTTTGTGCGAGTGCACAGTTTTGTGTCAGTTTGTAGATCAGGAACGCGAGAAAGAGAGAACCAGAGCGAGTCCTCGGGGCCATAACGCAGCTCGTCTGCACGGAGAAAAGTGGAGTGACACTGCCAGATCTCCTCCAGTCACCAATGTTGTGGGCCAGAGAACACCTTTACATATGTGGTAAAACAACAGAGGAGCAGATGCTTCCTCTGGGGTTTGTGCAGCAGCATTTGAACCTCAAGTGCCCGACACATAACAGTGGAGGCAGAAATTCTGCTTTGCAAAATACAAAAAGGAGCAATCCAGAGCGAAGGAACCATTTTCTGTTATATTAGACTTGAAAATGAGGAGACACAAAAATGTTTTCCAGTATACACTCTAGTATTTTCTTCTGGGAAAATGTTAACATCTACATAGAAGCAGAAATCACCGTCGCACAAAAGTGTTTTTCACTACATAGTCTATCGCCCCGTACTTATTCATCTCTAAAGCAGGCAGCGTCACACTTATGTCTGGTATTATTTTCCAAGTAATGTGTTCAAGGCCATGTGTGTACCAATTCAAAATGCTAATACGCTGTCAAATAGGAAAAAACATTTCCAGGTTCAGTGATACTGAATAATTTCTTGCTTCAGTTAATTTAATTGTTTTTATAACATTTGACCTTAGTCACTGCACACAGAAACTGACAACAATTACCATTAAAGAACTGAGCATTTCAATACTTGTGTAGAACATGGATTTCTTATTTATCCAATGCTATATCACTGTATTAAGAGCATCTCTCTTTAAATGCCACAAATTCAAAGAGTTATACAACAAAAAAATGTTTAGTTCAACATCTAGTGAATCAAAAAAAAAAAAAAGATCATCATCAGCTTTCATAACAGAATTAGTTTGTTTGTTTGCAGGCTTACCTGTTTGTGTGAGAGGATTAATCACACTGACAGCCCCCATGACCAAAAAGCTTTAATGAGGTTTGATCCACCTACTGAAAGGGACGTTTCTGATACAATGATGAGAAATTCTGCAGCATATCATAATGAGATCATTTTCTCTCTAGGACATACGGTGTATCCTTCATTTTTCAAACCACTGGCATATACAGGGGTGATTATTCCCTATTCACAGAAATTCTGACATTTCAAAGTTGCTCAATTAGTTCCCAGCTTGATCTCACCCAAGATTTTTTATCTTTTAGCCCGAGGAATTGCGTCATCTTCTGTGCACTGTTAATGAGTATTTCAGTCTCTATTTGAAATTATAATTAAACTATAATGGATATTGGAAAGAACAAAGCCTTCTGTTTCTGAGTCCTTACTAATAAAACTCATACATGTTTGCATTAAATGGACAAAACCAGAACCAGCGTAGAGTATTTCAGCCAGTGCTTAAAAATCTACTTGGCCACAATAATGGACACGGGAGAGAGAGTCTGGATTGAACAAAATTATGAAAAGGTAATTTTTAAAGTGACTAAATCACATTTTGCAACAACACAGCTGAGTCATTAAGTTGAACGGCAGTGAAGAGAAACTTGATGTCACACCAGACAAAAAATATAAAGAGACCAAAAACTAAGTTTTTCAAATTAAAGCCCATAAATTCAGGTTGAAAAGTCCCAGATTTAAGCCTATTTAATGTCAGTTCTCCATCAGACATGGAAGACATCAACTGTAGTAAACTTAAGTTCACCCTGTCAATTAATCACCATCTCTCCATTTTATGAATTTTACCTTGCGAGGTTTATTCTCATGATGCTCCAGTTGTCATTTTAATGCAACTTTCTTTGAGCTAGTAATAATATTTTGAGATGATTTTTTTGGATGATGATCATTTGTGTACACACACACACACACACACAGTGCCAACCAGTGGGCTCTGGCTAGAGATGGTCAGTTACACAGCATTCACTCTACTGACCTGTCATTCCTTTTATCCTTTCAGGGTTATTTTCCTTCGCTCACTTCAGAAGAAGAATCTTACAGATCACATGCATCACACACACACAAACAGTCACTTGCATCTTTCTCTCTCAACCAGCGTACACACACACACACAGACACACACTATCACACACACCCCTGAGCAGATCAAGGCTTATCCACCCACAGTGGTGGTAGCCCAGCAGGATGATGAAGGCTTGCATCCAAAGTACCAGCTTATATCTGCAGATCAATGGCTGACCTCCCAAACAGCTACAGCCAGGCTGACCAACACTACACAGCTTAAAGCCCAGCCAAAAGCACTGCTCCCAGGCTGCATGCTTATTATTATATCAGTCTAATGATTCTCCCCAGAAGCCCAGACTCTGTCAGATTCTCAGTTCGTGGTGGGTTTTTTCCCCTGTTGCTCTCTCTAGGTCTTAGTCACTGATTTTTTTTTTTTTGTCACTGCCTCAAACTCAGTATTTCTGTCTGTGTCTATGAAGGAAAGGCGACCTGTTCTGGGAATGAAAGCAAAACACATAAAAGGGTAATATTTTTGGAGGAGCAGAAGGCAAATTTTAACATTCTGTAACGTAACTATCATTTCCGAAGCCAAGAAGGTGCTTTGAAATATGTGAAACCAGGAATGATACCGCCACGGTTAGAAACTATGCAGGGTTTCCTTCAGACATCAAGATGTCTTAAACCTCCTTGGCCAAAGGCATTGCTCTTGGTCAACCAAGCATAAACTGCATAAACCGTCTCAACATCTGACTGGCTTCAGAAAATGCACACAGAGGGAATCACATGGCACGAAGAAAAATATATGTCAACCAAGATTTTTCTGAGTTTCTTCTGCCTGTGCGTTTGTCTGGTAGCTCTATTTATTAAAAACGGTAGACCTGACGCGTGGGAAGAGTGATTTAACTTTTCATACTGACGTACAAGGGGGATATGGCCTCTAGCAAAACAGTGTAAGGGATTCCTACATGGCACTTTGAGGCACTGTTGACTTTCTGTGAAACTATAAAGCTGCCAGGTATGCAGGCTAAAAAGCCTGTTTACACCGAGTGTGTTTCAGGCTTGTGCGTCTAACGTGCGTCTAACAGCACACACATGCTTTGATTTTAATCAATACAGGTGTCTGCACCGACCACATAACAGCCTGCGCTTTGATTGCATGTAGCCGCAACCTAAAGCACATTTTTACGCTTAGTCGATTTTCTTCCAATTCACCTGCTTAACTACGCAGAATTTTTTATTGAGTTGCGAGTGCTGCCAAAACATTTCAAGCGAATGGCCACATTGTGACTGAAGGGATTCAGTGTCGACGCTGACGGAATACCACAGCTGCTACTGCCGACATGATGCTTCCGCTGTGTGGCTGGTATAGACAATAGGCACTAAATAAAAAAAGAGGTAATTTGCCCCGTGGTGTTGTAATAATAAGATAAGATAATCCTTTGTTGATCCCCCAGAGGAGTGTTACAGCAGCACAAGGACAAAAAAAAAAAAAAAAGTACAGATAAATAGAGAAAAAGAAAATGCTCAAAATTGGCAGGAAATTGGCCTCGCTGATGTCCCAATTGTTGTTGGTAGGAGTAGCAGCACCATACCTCTATGGTGGAGATTAGCAGCCATGGTAGCGGCGTGACTGTAGTGTAGGGATGACAGTGTCCGTCTGTCAGCCAGCACAGTAATGTTTGAATTACAGGGGAGCCGGGGGGGGGGGGCAGTCCCACAGTTCCTCTAGCGCCTTCATGGAGTGCTTTTGAGTAAAATATCTAAACATTTACTGTCCAATTTGTAGTTCGGCTCATTAGCAAGTTCAGCCCCGGCTCTACTTTATGTTTAGCATTGTAATTGTGCGCATGTTAGCATGCCGATGTTAGCACCTTGCTCAGTGCCTAATTACAGCCTCACAGAGCTGCTAGCGTGGTTGCCTTAGTCTCGTTCTGTCATTATGTCTTTAAGTAGTATGGTAATTGCGTTTATGTCAGTCGCCTTTTCAAGAGAGCGAGGGGGAGAAAGCTAAAGCAGAAAAAAGCACCGGGAGAGAAAAGCCCTCAGTCAACAGGCACAGAGGTAACAGGCTTACACAGATAACACCGGGCCAACTGCACAAACAGATCCTTGCTAATTTAGAGACACGGCTCCTTCGATTTTTTTCTTCTGCCAAAGCAAGGCATCAATTGTAGTTTAAACGGCTGGTGTTTTTTATGTCATCCAGGACGGCGCTTGGCTTTAAATGAGTCAAAACCTCCCGTTAAGTGTATCGATTCAAATTTGAAATGTTGTGAATGAAGCCAAAAAAGCTGTGGCGCAGTTCACACGGGGGCAAGTCATTACTCAAGCACATTTTGTTACCGTGGGGCAAACAGCAAATGCTTTTAACTTTGAGTTATAACTAGTAGCTAAATCATGCTGGTTGCTTCCCGTGGTTTTTTTGGTCCTCTACGCCTTCTCTCACTCTCCTTGTTTGTTTGTTTTGACTGTGTTTCAGTCTGTGTGCATGTCTCTACCCTCTGTGGTTGAAGCCATTTCTTATATAGCTGGGCTGACTTAGTGCATTTTAGTCTGTTTCTGTGGCTGACTGTCAGTTTCTAAAACAGGCTGCCGATGTATGACAACCACAGCATTTCATCATTTCTCTCTCTCTTTATATCTTTGCCTCAAGTCCACGTTAAAATATGCATGACTTTGAGTTTGTGTTACAGCTGTCACGTCTGCGGGATCAAACTAATCACAGTAAATCCTTATGAGAAACATCAAGGATAAACAAGTGATTAGAAGGCCAAGTTTATAATTGTCTGGGAGAGAGAGAGAGAGAGAGAGAGAGAGAGAGAGAGAGAGACCCCAAACCACAGTTAGCCAGCAGAGCTTATTCTGCCAGGACTGCTTCGCTACCTAATCCCACCCTGTTTATCAGCGCCTCTAGCCCTACATATATCATCTTCAACTCAGATTGCAGGAGCTGGAGTTAACAGTGTTGCAGGAGTTGGAGCACAAGTGTTGCCTGAAGACAGCGTGATAAGTAAAGGAATTGCAGCTGGAAAAAATAAATAAAAAAATACATATATTAAAAAAAAATAAAATATCCCTCACGACAATCTCCTCTTGTTGGTGCTCCAGTAGATTTTATCATCAAATGGAATCTGTGTTGTAATGTTGAGTGCAGCCCTTAATGTAGAGAGCAGTGTCCCATTTGGCTGCAACAAAGCTGCAAGAAAATTCTCAACTGCAATCCAGATTGTTTGGGTCGATTAGATGTCAAGGCTGATGTGTGATCATAAGCTGCTCAGTACATTCAGAACATAATGGTTGTCAAGATAAGTTTATTCTTCTAGGACAAAATCATACATTTACACCTAGCACATTGGTAACGGTGGTGGTCGGAGAGCAACCGCTCATTATTTGAGGAATTATTATTTGAGTGTCTGGATTTATCAATTAAATATCACTGAATGTTCATAAATGAGTAAAAATCAAATATAATAATTAAATAATATCCAACGGGATTATTCTGTCAACTCGTCAGTCAAAGGGTCACCCAACTCCCAGCTTCACCCGTCTCCATTTCACCATATTGTCCCATATTTGTTTAACTGTTCTTCCTGCACCGCTCGAACATGATTCTTTGCTTGTCTGTGCATTTCCTAAGTGAAATGGGTGTCTATTGTAACAGACCTTTGTGAGCACCTCATCATTTCTAAGATGATCACGGGTCAGAAGGCCAACAGCTTCCACGAGTCGTAGCCACGTGTGTTCAATCCAAACCGCAAGGTGCAGTTTAGGCAGCAAAGTCATTCTTGTTTTATCTTGGTTAAATGACAAGGAGCTCAAATTTAACCAATAACCATGTACCATCATGTGGAATTATCTACTGGTGCCAGATACCACACACTTTGGCACCCAAAAGTAAAGTAAATGTAGAAACTTCATGAAAACTGTGAGGAGCTTAACAACTAATATGAAAGAGGTTTAAGATCTTTGGGACATTTTAGATATTTTATTCTGGGCTATGTATAGTGTGAATCAATTGAAAAGAGTTATTCAGTCTTGCTTCTTGCATTTGAGAAACACCATCTTTTTTTCACCCACATCTGCAGCAGATTAATGAGACCCAAAAAAAACAGCAAACATAACCTCCAAATTCAACAACCTTCAATGGGTAACCACCTGAATAAGAGCAGTATAGTTCATTTTAAGATTATATTGATAGGTTTAAAAGTTTTAAAAGACCTGGCTCAAGCATATATTCCATGTTTTATTTTCTGACATTGTCAACACAGAAGCAAAGTCTTTGGTTAAAGTTTTGCTGGGCCCAATCCAACACTTTTATTTACCCAAATGTTGATTAAATGTGTATCTGACCGATTGAAATAAACAGCTGTAGCCTACTTCATCTCACGCGTCGCATTTTTCACGAGGTTCTTGATCCAAATACTTAAAGTCCCGGTTCAGAAATATTACATTTATGAGCTTAAATGATGTGAATGAAAGATTCACTTGGAGAACGCGGCTCCTGAAACTGACATTTTCATGCAGACATGCAGCATTAGGCTGCACCGTAGAGCTGGGCAGGCTGAGGTGATCAAAACACAAGAATGCGTGCAGAAAGGATCCGATAGGCTTGATTGGCTAGAGACGTCACTTTTTCAAAGCCTTGATTAAAGATACAAGTGATTGATTGCACTATTAATCACAGCATTCCTTTTACTATGTAATCGCCTCAGTATTTAAGTCCCTTTCTTCAGTTATCTGTAGCTCTATAGTTCCATACAATCATAATAGAAGAAATAATACTAGTATCTATTGCTAGGGGTGTAAGGATTAAGCTATGTATCTGAAGCCCAGAAATATGGCTGTATGATCAAATTATTACAAAATATCTGTATTGTTTTTATATCAGATTGTGGACTATGTATCTTGATACAAGTTGAAACATCTGAGAGAGATAGATACACCTCCTTACCTACCACACATACTGCAGTAATCCTAACACTAGACCCGATACAGAGCAACCCTCTCTCTTGGGAAGATGCCGCTTCCAGCTTCCTTCATCCTCTCTGCTGCCCTTATAAAAACCCCGCAGGACTGTCACAAGTTCAAAGCAACCAGAGAGAAAAACCAAAACAACCTCTGACCCTGTCGACGCTCAAAGTCGTGGAGGCATGTGTCACTCTGAATGGCACGGTGCGTTCATATGACCCTCTGCCAAGCTGTGGGATCGCAATAATCCCTCGAGGATATGTAGCCTTTCCAAAAGGCAGATGGACAGAGCACGAGCAAAGAGAAAAAATGAAGACAGGCAGCCGGGAAGTGGCAGAGCAATACATTCTGGGCTTCCAGTGTCCAATGAATTCATCAGTTTAGACACAAATTCAAGAGGAGAAAAGTGATGGAAAATCATTATGGTAGAAAATACAAGGATTCAAATTACTTGCTGCGGGCGACTGGTGATTGCTTTGTGGTGGCAGGGCCCAGGAGAGAGCAGAATCTAAATAGCGAACGGTCTCCCCAGGCCGCAAATGACTAATTACTTATTAATGAGTAGATGAGTTAAGTCTGTGCTTTCAAAGTAAACAGTGGTGAGCAGGCCAACTGAGCAAACGGAAAGAGGGAGATGGGTAAAGAAGGGCAGAAGAGGGGAAGGAGACTCTGAACTGTACATTGACAGAATTGACTTAATTTGAGGCAAGAGTCTGCACTTAACTATTAAAACAAAAACGGGAGGCTTTGCCAATATTTCAGCACAAAGAGGAGGAACATGGCAAGCTCAGGGAAAGCAATGAGAATGACAGAAAAGCAGAGCGAGTGCACAGAGAGAGAAAAGTTAAACAGGGGAAAGAAACCAAGGCAGAGTGGCAGATAAACTACAAGAAGAAGTATAGATAAGTACAGAAATGGAAAAGAGACATAACTATCTCGGGTGACCTTTACCAAGAACTGAGTAACACAGGAGTGCAGTCAAGATAAGGCTAATACACTGAGGAGAACATCTTTATTCCAACCTTTTCATGATATTTCAGCAAACAGTGGCCTATAACAAACAGCCGAGACACACGACCTGGAAACTGGGTTCGGGATCCGAAACCAGCTGACAGGAAGTGCTGCATTGTGTCTGCGTAACGTCTGAGTAACTCTGCAAAAAAAAATTTAAATAAAAAAAACCTCAGCTAAATCCACTTCTTTATTCATAGCCCAACACCGAATCTGCCTCCTTCACCTGCTAAATCTCTGAATAATAAAACAACTCATGCTGACTGTTTGGGCTGGCGCAGCATGAAGAATCTCATACTTATACCTTCACACTCTCAGATATTAGAAATTCATTTGCATTCATCAGCAACACTGGCCCCGGGGGGGATCTGCGGAAATATGTTGGATTGTTTAGTCAAAATTACAATACAGCTGGGGCAATTTATCTTTTGAAAAGCCTGTTAATTTGTTCAGGAGGAAATGGTGTTTTCATTTGCATGTTGAATAAGGAGTAGCTGGAGAACCCTTTTCCAACCTGTTACACCACTCT
This sequence comes from Gadopsis marmoratus, assembly GCA_036023855.1. Lineage (NCBI taxonomy): Eukaryota > Metazoa > Chordata > Actinopteri > Centrarchiformes > Percichthyidae > Gadopsis > Gadopsis marmoratus. The sequence continues at coordinate 57,620 of JAVQJF010057080.1, forward strand.
CTCCATGGCTAATGAGGCAGCGAGCGGGGAATTACCGATTCCACCAGGAGCCTTTAGCATGACAAACACACCATGACCTAAGAGTTGGCACAGAGAACACCCATGTATGTGTATGTGTACATAGTACCTGTATGTTTTTCCTGCAGCCGAGATTAAAAGCCTGCAATTACATTCCAAATAATTACATTAGATTAGTTAGCATTAGATCTAATTTAGCCAATTAAACATAGGGCAGAGAGAAATATTGGCCAATAAAAAAGGCCTTTGGTTAAGTGTGCTGATTTTATTGTGCAGCTTAAGAGCTGCCTAGGCACCGGTATGTATGATCACCATCATTCAAATGTGTTGACAGGTTTGACAGCTGATGGAAGCTAATGAAAAGTGGAGGAGCACCGAGTGAGAAACCCTAAAAACAGTTGGCATATAGACGATGGTAATGTTTACCATATTGAAATGAAAGGGTTTACACATTTTGCAGCAACCCTATTTCTCAAAAAAGTTGAGTTTGTGTGATAGGTTTGATTTGTAACACTTTATAATAATACAGCCCGCGATTTACAGTATAATTGTGTTGTATGAATCGGTTATCACTAAAATACTTAGACGTAGGTACAGTGGAAGAAAACAAGACTACAGGGAACAAGGGAGAAACATTTGGGCATTTTAGAGGAAAGGAGAAATAAATTATACTCCAAGTATTTTGTAAATATGGGTACCTAAATGATACTAGGAAACAAAGGTTTGGGGAAAATTGTGTTAATAACGCTTGCTGTTCCTTATAGTAATGGATGGATATAAAATACTTTTTCCCACAGTTATTACGTAAGGTTGCCCCAACAGATGTCCATCTGATAAAAACAGTTAAAGGACGACCATGGCCCGATTTTAAACTTGTCACTTCATCCTTCCCCATGTTTTTCTTCCAGTGTACTTACATTTATTAAGTATTTCACTGGTTCACACAATGAAATTACAGGATTAATTCGGGGCTGTATTATAAAGTCATTCTGTGAGATCATCAGGTGAATCCTAAAAAGGGACACGTGGCAGCTAACAGGAAACTGTTGGTGTTCAATTACTACATTTATTTTATTCATTAGCTGAAACATGCAAAGTTGCTTTACGTTACCAAAAAGCATTTCCACCACCAGTGGCCTCGCTCTGATTTTTGTATACAATTACAGCTTTGCATTGGGATCGCTGTGACCTTTCTGCACAGCATTTAAACATTGAGATATCAGCTTGAGGTCTATATTAAAACACTGTGACCCAAAAGATGGATGGCTAAGCCAACTGAATCTAATGATGCATGTGCATGTAAGCCTGCTGACTGTACAGAGTGCTCTCAAACAGGCAAACAAAGCAGACTAAAAAATTATTACATATATTATGCATCTTGATTTTGAACTGGGAAGATAGTTAGCCCTTGGAAATCTGTTTCCCACAATATGTCAAAAGAAATCTTGTTGTCTTGTCACAACACTAGCAGTGATGGTCAGTTTGCCTTGCCAACAGGGAAAAGCAAGATAGTCAAATTAACAGCAAAATCATAAGACTTATTATTGGAGTACTGGAGAAACTGTATAATGAGCTTGAAAAATTCAAGGTCCTCTGTCCAGGCAAATGCAAGTAATCCTATGTCAATCAATCTGTTTGTAAACAATACATTAAGAGGATTATATGTCACATTATTTCTATTATTCAGTCCTAAAGAGTTTTACAGTCCTATCAACAAAGGGCAGAAAAGAGTAGGAAGATTCAAATTGAAGGGTAATCTACTGATTCCATCTGACAGCAGCACATGTAGGAATAAAGGCTAAAAAAGGGAGATGGGAAGGGGATTGATGGGGGTAAATCCAGAGAACATAAATAGTTAATGACGCCTTAGCTGCTGGGAGAAACACACCAGACCAACTTGTTAAGTATGCTGTCTATAAACACACCCACACCCGTGCATAGGCAAACATTGTCAGACAGTATGCAAACACATACAGCGAGAGAGCGAAGCAGAGCGCTGGTATTTAACGTACCATGATCCACACACACACACACACACACACACACTCACTCTCTCCGGCCCCCAGCTCCAGTGATCAGAACTTGAATTACACCATCATCATGGGGGAAATCAAGAGCTTAAAGGGCATTTTAAAGTTCCGGTTTTATATTATCAGGAAATCCAACAACTGAGGGAAAACGACATTGAGCACCACTACAGGTTTAACCCTGTAAGATAAAAGCAACGCACAACAAAGCTGACGCAAGATTAACATCAGCATTTGGATGCTCAGTTACAGAGTTTGGTAAGCTGGCAAGTACTGTAGGGTTAGCCTGTGATTTTCAAACTCTTTGGGGTTTAATCTTTTGGTTGCTAACGAGGTATTTTGGTTGAATTTTAAATCTGTGCCATCCCAACGGAAAACATAAAAAAGAAAAACTTCTGAGCGATCGGGGTGCAATACTGGTGCAAAAAAAAGGCACTAAAGGAAAAAATACCGCCTTTTAAAACTTCCCGTTTACACACATGCTGACAAATACGATAAACACACACAGCGAGTGCTAATACTTCATGGGAGTTCATCATCACTGGAGTGAGAAACAAAGCAATGAGGCTTTTTGGCAGATTTCCTGCTCACCCAGGGTTGACAAATTGCCAAGGCTCTCTGTCACAGCTCCACTTTAAGGCTGCTAACTGTTTCATCTGCCGTGATTTAGATCTCAGTCATAAAAGCAGCCCAGTGGAAATGCGGATTCCTTACACCTTAATTTGCATCACACAACATGAAGCAATTTGTACGAGACAAAGCTCAATGAATCAATAACTACTTTGTTGTTGTGGGGAATCACCTGAGATTAAAAACAAAAACCCTCAGACAGGCAGTTCTGAAGATGAGCACATGAAAACAGCCTTCATAAAATAGCACAAAGGCGTAATTAAGGTGTTATCCTGACAAAACAACCCCCTCAAGACTGTCAAAGATACAGTTTGGACGGTGTTAAGTACTGTGATAGCTCTCCAATTTCTTTCCAAAATGACTTGGAAGGTTACAATAAACAATAAACAAACCTCTGTAAAAAGGTTTATCCATTGCAATTTAAAACAGAAATACATCTCTAGCTCTGCTTGTCTTTAGTAAACTTGTGTTCAGGAGATCATTTCATGTAAGCAAGGTTTAAACAAAATATTGTGGTATAAATAAATTAAATAAAATTTCTGTAAAAGTGAACCCTAAACATGACAGTACCATGAATGAACTCTTCAAACTTTGCCGTCAGTTTTCAGCTTTTTTCTTAAGTTGAACAGACTGAAATAGCTCGCGCTTCCACATGCAGAAACTTTGAAATAAATACCAAGAGGTTTCGAGTTGGTCCAGAGCCAAGATTTGGTGTGTGGCAAGCTCTCTTTGTCACTGAAATAATGTTATTTTACAAAATTGTCTGCCTGCTGAAACGAACATTTGCCCGGCAAAAAAAATCCAAGGACGACGAGGACGCGAGAATGTTGTTCGTCTGCGTTGTTTCACACAGTAAAGCCACGTAATTAACTGCACGAGGGCACTCTTGGTTACAAATGTCTTGTTTACATCCCCTTTTCATTCCTGATATGTCTCTCATTTGCGATACTATGTTTCTCTGATTAATAGACAAATTACCTAAATGAAGAGGCTAAATAAACCAAGTGAAGCTGGGCAGTAGACTAGCACTGTCACGGCAACATTGTCTGTGGACTGGAGCATGGTGTGGCAAATCAAAAGCTTATACACACATTTGTAATGACAGAAATGAATTCCTGATTAACTACAGATTATTTTGATTAAACATGCAGTTTTAGCATTGTACATGTTGTATGTATTGTAAATACATGATTGGACTATAACTGTGTTGCCTACAAACTGATCTCTTAATCAAGAAAGCAGATTAGAGTCTGCATATCAAGTCTTTAAATCTGCGTAACATAGCATACAGTAGCGTTTTGTTGGAACAAAGAGGCATTGTACTAGATTAGTTATGATTCATTTCAGTATATGACTCAGACAAACAATGACTAAGAATTTCTTGAGAAAATTCTTCCTGTATGCACAATTTTAGCCAGTGACTAAAGTGACAGATGGGTATACTGTAAATGTTGTCGTGCATTGTCAGATTTGTGGTCTGTGGAGTGTTCTCATAGGTTTTATTTATTACTGCTGCTTCCTCTACAAGTCTACCAGTTTTAGTTTGGAAATTGGCAGAATGTTAGTAGAGCAGCAGAGTAAAGTGTGCTCTCCCAGGAGGAGGCTGACTCACCTGAGGGTGAATATTTGCACTGAAGAAAGCGTGGACAGAGCCAGAAAAGTAGAGACTGTTTCTCTCTGCCGGATGGGTTTGGACGGCGCCATCACCACAAAGTTATTGTCCAGCTTCAGCTCCGACAGTGGCTGAAACAGCCTGACACTCCCAATGCGCTGCATAGGTGTATGCCCTGCAAAGTAGCCCATCGGCCTCTGCTGATCTGTGAGAACGGGGCTGCCCTTTCTTGAATCCTCTGAGCTGCAGTCTCCATTGTCTGTAGCTTGAACCATGTAGTAAAGCTCCACAGGAGTGCCCTGGGCCTGCTCAGACACCCTCTGCCTGCCCGGCCTGACAGTGGGCGGGCTGAACCAGCTGGCTAGGGGCTCCAGCTCGGCAACACATATCCCCAGCTCACCTTTTAGCCTGCATGTCCCACGCACCTCTTGAGTCTCATGGAAGGCGAACATCCTGACGCAGGGCAGCTTGTGGATGGCGCTGTAATCATCCCAGTCCCTCCCTGCAATATAGAACAACACTTGAACCTTTGGCCAACTGGGGTGAATCCTCTCACTGATAATATAGGTGTGGACCTTCCAGTTGAATGTAAAGAGAGGCGAGGGCGATGCTGATGCTGGCGCCGATGATGAACTGAAGGAGGGTGTGTTAAATGGCCCTGGTAGGGTCTGCAGCAGCTCCAGAGGGACAGGCTGCTGGACAGACAGCGGCCCATAGCTAGCATTGACAAAGGGCATCTGCAGGGCCTGGTGGACGAAGAAGGACTCCGTGCGAGCCTGCAGGCTGGAGTTCCTCATTAAGTCCTGGTTTGCCTCCTGTAGGAAGAATGCTGACTCAGCATTGAGGATCCGGTAGCTGACAGGCAGATAGATTGGCGTGGGGCCGTACCTCTGCAGGCCCTCCAGGATCACCTTGCTGTCCACCACTGAAACAGAGGAAATGACAATGAAGGAGATGTTATCTACCCGTTGTCCTTTGTGTCAGCAACTTAGTTTAAAACACCTGGAATAATGCAGGACACGTCTGGTCATGCATCATGGTACTTGAAGTTGTATGAGGAAGATTTATTGTGTAAACCTTATCAACAAAACCTGAGCCAGGTGTGAAATCAAAGAGCAGAATGAGAAAAATTGAAGGGAATAACTTGGAAGGCGGCACTTCACATTTAACGTAACATTTGCATGCATTGCCTCCAACCTGGGGCAATCATATCTACAGTCAGTCCTAGTGGTGATTGTTAAATGGGTTGTTGGAGACATTTCCATATGATATCACTTTCATGAGCTGCTGCTCTTATTTAAAAGAATTTGTTAGACTCAATTCAAAACACTTGCGTCTTTCTGAGTCGCTGGCTTATCAGGCTTGTCCACATTCCCTCCTGCTCTCCGTCCTTTCATTATGACGCACTAACTTCGTTTCTCTCTCTCTCTCTCTCTCCTTCAATCTTTTCTTCTTTCCCCATTTTTCCTCCACAGATTTTATCCTCCGTCTCCTTCCTGCAACCTTCCCTCTGTCATTCCAACCTCCACTTACACTTCACTACTGTCAAGAATGGAAAGTTGGAATCAAATGCCGGGTCAGATTCCTAAACTGTGTCCCAATACCAAAACTACATTAGTAATTCTAATCAGGTCATGAGTATGTAGTGCATTCACACTGGTAAGCTGACAAAATTGCAAACTCAATGCAATACATTAAAAGAGGAGGTGCTTTTCTAAGCTGTTAAAACAACATTAAAATTAAGTGCGGACGGCTCAAGGAACATCTTGGAAAAAAACATCTTGATTCGTCTTTGTGAAGTTTAAATGGAAAATGGCATTTCAACTCTGCAATTTGACAGATGTCCGCTGTGTGCACATAATTTTCTGCGAGTACAAAATGTTACTGCTGCAAGGACGGTAAACTTAAATTTACCTACTAAATTATCCTTTGATCAAACATTTCCTGATCTAAATTAGGGAATCTAGGATATTTGCCAATTTACATTGTATTCTGTGTTCACGTATTCTGTTTTATACCCCCTCCCACCCCCACTTATTATAATATACTGTTATAATAAGCATAGTCTTGCCATGGGGTCTTGAGTTAGCTTTGGGCTACAACTAGCCCGGTTTTTTAGCCTATATTCAGTGTGCGAATTATAGGTGGTCTCAGGGGGCCTCGGACCCCCTAATTAACATCCAGGACCCTCCGAAGACATCAAAATCTCATTTTGAGTGCAGGTTGCAATTCTGCTAAATATACAATTAATATAGGTGCAATAATACACTTTGACTCTGTAGTTCAGCTCCTCTTCTCCATATTTAAAAAAAAAAAAGAAGTATATATTATGTCCTTATTAACCAACGGAGGAAGTTATTTTATTTTATTTTTTAAAACAATCCTCAACTCTGAACAAAGTCACAAACATGGCGTTTGGAGATTTGCTGCCATTCATGATGTCGCTGAATAAGCTGAGTCTTTCAGAACAGTGGTGTCAGAAAAGCTCACAAGGTCAGTTCACAGTTAAATCCCGGTGAATTAATGAAGGTATCCATGCTGTGCCAGCTTCGTGTAATACTACGCAGAGTTTGAGAGGTGCGACACTGAGTTTGTCTGAGCAGGAAACACAAGTGAAAATTATTTACTGAAAATGTCGAGCTTCAGCTAATTATTGATCTATTTATTTTTTAACCTTTATGTAGTTCCTCGTTGTGTGCCCCGACATTGCTTGTCTGTAATTGGATATATACACACACACACCTTTTCATTTTTTTTTTCCTTTACAAACCACCCATACCGCGAGACCCCCACCCCCGATTGTCAGAGTATCTCGCACACTGCCTATATTCGATTACATTTGGCATTATTAAATAGCATGCCAAAATAGCTCTTAGGACTTCTTGTTTGAAATGTACTCATGGATGTACAGACCATCACTGGATTACTCTGATACTGAAAAAAGTTTAAAAATGTGTTATGAGCATCTTTTTTCGGATCATGGGTGTTCATTCATGATAGACAAAACGGGGATATCCTCTGAATCTAAAAATATGTGTATTATGTCTGCATGTTCGACTGTACTCTCCCACGCCTGCCTGGGCAGACATGCCTCACAGCGCCTCTGTAACTGAGGTATTGATATAATTATCTGATTAGAGAACTCATGTATCACATTGGCACCGGTATCGAAGCATTTCAAATTTTACCCAGCCTTTGGTGTCTCCTACCCTCCCTTTTCCGCTTTCTTAAAACAGTTTTGTTCACAGCCACAGCACACTCCCATCTTACACCAACCAGCATGCCCATCAAACCTCGCCACACCCTGCACGGCCCTAAACCTGCTTCCATCCCTCCCTCCCTCCCTCCTGCAAATCCTCTCCTCCCCCCGTTTCTCTTCGCCATCAAGCTCCAGATACTTGGACTGATGGAGCAGTCCATGAGAGCACATTGATTTTCTGTCCCGAACCCTGGGAGACGTGGCGTGGCAGTGATTTGTGACAATTCATGGCAGCAATGACCGCCTTGCCAGATGGACAGAACCAGCGTCAGGCACAAGAGCAGCACTTCAGAAAGAATCATTGCAGCTCCGACACAGAGGTGGGAGGAAACAAGGATGTAGTGAAGATTTACCCCACCTTCTTAATGTCTAGGTAATGTTTTTTTTAAATCTGGTCCACAATAAGATTATTGAATCTGAAGATCACTCTGCTTTTAGGGAACATCCAATCATTTAAAACTAATACACACACACACACACACAGTACAAGTCTTACCTGCTCTGATGAAAATGACCTTATACTGTATATCCCAAATAACGTTTTCATTATCTACCTTTCATTTGTACATCTTTAGGAGAGGTCTTATCAAAAAGGTGCCATCTTTGTCTGTAACTCAGCCTAATGAATCGATCAGAGAGGCAATATCCGATCCAAATTCATCTGTTCTAACTTTTAAGTGGAGGTATACTGGAGCGGCCAGGTCGATTGAAACTTCAACGGCAGGAAATCAGACATCTAGGTGGCATCCACTTTTTAATAAGCCCATTGTATTCCCTAATAAATACATAAATGTTCAAAATATGGCCTTTGTTTCTACCACAGACTATGAAAATTGTGTTTGGCTGCCTAAATGAAAAACAGCCGCACAGCTGAACCTAATTACAGACCTCTATTCTATAATCATATGCATTCATAGTAAAAAAGTCTGACACTGATGGGTAACAAAGCCATGAAAATAATAAAAATGAATCATGAATATAAATTAGGTGCACTAGTCTGAAAGCGGTTGCTTTTTTGTTTGTATTCATGTTGCGCACCTTCTTCAAAACTACTCAGACTCCTGAGTTAAACTGCATTATTTTTTTTATTTTTTTTTAAAAACACCACTGCATCCAGCATCAGGAGAAAAACCTAAAAGTAGACCTACACCGAGACGGCTCACAGCGAGTGACTGTACACAGGTTTGACTGAAAGAATGAGGTTTACCTTCAAAAATGACAAAACAGAGCAATGTCCAGAGGGGGGGTGGGTGCTTAGTCGGTGCTGGATCATGCTTCCAGCCCGCTGAGAGGATTTTCCCGTCTCTCCGTTTCTCTGGGGGATGTGACACACTGTCCTAATTTCCACCTACCATGACACAGATGAAACTAAATACCTCATTACAGCAGGAAAATGTTGTAATATGTAACTTCAGATTTAGAATATGTCCCCTTCTTTGACACCAATAGGCTGTCGTAAACAGGGAGGCAAAGCCGGGTGATTTGCGGCCCTGAGTCGCCCTTGGATTGCATGTCTGCAGCTACTGTACTTGTAAATCATGTCTGTAGGACTGTTTCTGCAAATGAAAAAGGGAGTGATTTATGCAGATAACTTAACCCCTGTGGTAAATCCTGGCTATAAACTCTTGTGGAGGATTTTCTGGGCACTGCCAGCCAGCCAGCCCCCTCCCCTCAGAATATGGGACATATGAAACATGCAGCTGAGCCGGACTGGTCTCATCATTAGACATATGTTCGATTCTGGATTTAATGTCTTGATGTTATATTCATGTAGTGTGAGAGCCAGGGGGCCTGCAGGAGCATGGGTAAAATGCATTTAAAGTATTTTCCATGGAATTCCTACAACATGCGGTAACCAACTTCTAAAATAAAACTCTCAAAATGGTATTAAAGCATTCATGTCTCCAAGGCAGCCATGTGTGGCTTCAAATCACACAGTTTCTTATAATCACCTGTTCCCATCCCTGGCGACCCGAGTAGAACTTCACCCAAGAAATATAATCCCTTCATCTTGCCTCTTTCCTCCTACTCCTCCTCCTCTCATCCTATCTTTATCCTTCACCATGTGTGCATCTTGTAACCACTCCCTGATCAAACATATTAAGTTGGCCTGACTTCAGTAATACATTAATCAAACAGACTTTCTTATATGAAATCTATAAAGAGAGAAGGGATCGAGGTAAGAAGTGGGAAGACGAACAGCAACAGGGAAAGGAGGGAGGTGGGGGAAGTGGGAAGTGGGAGGTGGTGGATTGTCTTCTCGTAAGTGTTCAGAAAAAGCCAAAGATTACAGCACAGCACGAGATGATGTGCATGGCCCACATGCCTCCTTCATTGTCAGATTCAGTTTAAAATTAGACTTGTTTTTCCTTCTACAGCCATCATGAACATAGCAGAACATTGCTCTCGCCTGCTTCAGAAACACCCGTAAAAGAGTTCACTGCTTTCCGTCCTGCCCATATAACTCCTACTTTCTCTGCTCAAGTGGTCGCTGTCAGGGCTGAAATCTAAATCTGGCCATATTCTGTCCATCTATCCATCCATTATTTACCCCAAACAGTTCTGTTCTGGTCCATGACAGGCTCAAAGAAACTTCTGGCTATATTCTATACGTTTCTTATTGTCAAGAAATCCTATGAAAATACAAGCACTCGCAATGACTTTGTCTCACTAACAAGCAGATCCTGGTATAGCTTATTTTTCTCAATTTTCTGTCTATTACAAACATGCCTGTGTGCCACACCTTTCCACTGGGTGATATGTTACCTCATTACCATGAACATGGGTGTAGTACTTATAGACTCAATCCCGCAGACACCATCCTGGTACCCAAATTAGATTAATCCACAGCTGAAAACGGTCCTCAACACATGCATTATTTCTGTTTGAGTAACATTTGCTACAAACGTTTCGCAAACTCCCATCACATTTTAGATGCCGTGACTTAAACATTTGAAAGTTTTGAGAGAAATGTCCATTTGATGGATAGCCATTAAATTTGGTTCAGACATTTATGAATGATGAAGAAAACTTGAATGTGTGCAATACTTTGTCGGGGCACATAAATACCTTCAAAGTTAATGACATTCCCATCAACCTCAGCTGCAGGCTGCCTAAATGTTTAGTGCCAATAAGCAAATATTAACATTAACACCAAAGCAGCTGAAAGTGATTAACAACCCCCTCTGCTACTTAACTGACCAGATCAGTATCCCAGAGGTTTATTGACTTGATGCTATACTCTGCTTAAACAGTGTCCCTTTCATTTTTTGGAGTATTGTATATTTAAACAATATATTTGTGAAGCATTTTTGAAGATTTATGTTTTAGGAACCAATGGGCTCGGTTGTGAGTTTGTTATGTTGATAATTAGTAAGAAAAATATAGAGCATCACCTTTAAATCAAGATAGCCATTTCCAAACATAGATAATTTTACACAATTTAAGGTCGCCTTTGTGAATAGTTCTTTCATGCTTAAAATCCATGAGTACCGTAAAAAACAATCTTTCACTTTCAAACAATTAACAGTCTATTATGAGTCATCTTTTCAACATCGTTTCAAATGCCTCGAGGACTTAGAAAAACAGCTATAGACCTAAGCAGCTATATGCAGTTATTGTAAAAACTACATTTTCAAAAAAAGGGTCTTTATTTAAGAAAATCACCCCAAGACATCTGTTAAACTACCTATAACATGCCGTTTGATGCTGCTATTTGTTCCTATCTGCTCCCACTTCGGTATCAGTTAGTGCCAAAGCTTTTCACTTTACTGATTGAGTGTTTTAAAGAGGAAGGCACATCTCGTTTTGTGTCCATCAATACTGACATTTAAAAAATAAACACTTTTGAAATCCCAAATTTTCACAGTTCCATAAGGTAAAACATTAAGACGTGATCTTTACGTGCCATTTCCTTTTGTAAAACATTTGCCCTATGTGGGAGCTTGCTCTGTAGATGAAGTGCTGAGGGGACCTTGAAGTCACCATCAATGGACCTACTGTCAGTCAGTATGAGAGGTAACGCTTTCATTTTCAGCCACAGAACAAAAGGAATGAAAAGGGTATTTTTTCGGATCTTCGAGGGATGGATATAAATGTCAGCTGCTGTTCAGTTGGAGAAAATGTCATTGGCAAAGTCAAGATGTTTAAAACCCTTATCAAAAGACGGTTTCTGATAAAGTCATGTGTGCACACAAAAGGGAGAGGAGCCTTAAAGTCTCCAAAACCACTCGGCAGCACGACAATTAGCAAAACTGTTTTAACCCCTACAAACTATTTTAATTGCTGTATTGACTGACTGGTTTTAACAAATGTAATCATGCATTACGGTACCATAATACTCTACTTAAAAAGACAATTCCCACCAATATAATTTTTCTTCTGTAGAAAACAAATGCCTAATTTATAAGAACCAAGAAGACAAATGTCCAATACACATTCATTTATTATCCTTAGGCTCATACATTTACAAATCTGAAAAGCACACTTTCAGACTTCTCAAATTCATTGCGGGCGACTAAAAATAAAATCGTCGTCAGCGGCCAGCAATATAATCCCCTGCTTAGTGAAATGCCCTGGGTGAAAACTCAACAAACGCAGGAACTCCAGGACAGGGAGAAACAGGGCAGAGCACAGAGCCCACTCCCAGCAGGGGGTTAATCAGATCACATAAAAGCAAAGCACACCTCAACTTCTATCACTAGGCAACACATTTATGCAGCAATCGATAGGTGGAATCATATTTTCCCCCTTTCAGAGAAATGAAGGATTGCGACCACACCAAGCGCACGCAATCAGTGCAGATGTATTAGAGGAGTCACATGCCGTGTTCCTTCAGGATTGTTGGTCTGCATGAGGAGAGCGAAAGACTTTCCTCCCTCTCACGCAAGCTACAAACGAAGCCACTGGCAGCAAAAGTACTACGCTTAACAATGAAGAGGGATTCGCAGCAAATGCACAATTATTCACTTGCAAATTTAAAAAAAAGGATGTTTTAACATGTGAGATTATGGGTTCAGTAAGGGGACTTTTTTTGTTGCGATGCAGAGAAAATCCATAAGTCCAACATTATCGTCAAGGACAGCGAAAAGAAAAACGGAGATGCTGAAATGGAGATGCAGAGAGTAATTACATATTACATGGTCTAAACAATGTGGAAATGAGTTGTTTGGAAGCTGTCACTTGTTGTGTCGCACCACAATCTGCCTCAATTAGATCCCAAAGCTAACTGCTGACATTTGAAATCCATCCTCTGTCTCTGCTCCCTTGGAATTAATGTATTGCAGTGTTACAGGAATCTTAAAGAAACACTAACGGAAATAAAAAAGATAAACTTCCCATTTGGGCTTTAGTTACGGCCGACTCAGAAAACCTTCCAGCAGCTTCCAAACATTTCTTTGTCTGCATGAAGAGCATTTTCCCCATACTCATTCGCCAAGGCATCGCGTCTCCCTGGTTATGGTAGTGAGCAACAGCAATGAACAGCAATTCGCCAGTTGTGCAGAGAGGAAAACAACCTCAAAGCTTTCGGCTTTAAAGACACATTTGGGACATGAATGAGATTTTTATGACACTTCAATTCTGCCCATTGCCTGTGGGCCCAGTGTTGCACATTGTACAGTGTCAGGAAAGGAGGAGGTGAATGGCTGAGCAGGGAGTCACTAAGGAACTGGTGGTTGTTTAGATGAGATGAACTAGGAGACAAGAGCTCTTAAAGGAACGGGGCCAAATGTGCTGAGGAGAGCAGAGCAGCAGTTAGCCTTCCTACGAGGGCACCCACAGGGGTAATCGAAGGCTTCAACTTTAACTATGTGGGCTCAGATTGCCACGGCGAGCTTATGAATGTGAGCAGGTCTCTTTCTCAGTGAACAAATCGCACTTTGAAAGTGAGTCAAATAAAAGTAGTGACAGTGACAGATGATGCGGTGGTGTGCTTAGATGGAGGGAGACCTTTGTCATAAATAGCTACTTTCGGCACATGGTAATCACATCAAAGTGAATGCATTTCAGGTATACTGTATATTATGCACGGGGGATGGGTTTTTATTTTTTTTTGGTGCAAATATATTAAATCAGATGCAGTTAAGTGGGTAAGAATAATGCAGTGAGTTGGCAAAAAGGAGCAGGGTGAGTAATGTTCTGGCATTTCCAGCAAGGTTACATTGTAAGGAAGTCAATGGGCCTTGGACATCAGGCACTGCAGCTGCTCCAGGAGCTCAAATAATGCAAACCACAATATTAATTATGTTCAACAAAAGGGTTGGGAAGGAATTCAGTGTAATCGCTTACAGTCAATACAAATGTATGTATGGGAAAATAATGATTAAGTTGTGTTTCACAATTCAAATCGTTTTTATTTGTAGAAAACAGATTTATATTACATGGATTTATATTAAGTAAGTCAATGAAATAAACAGATTTAATATGTACCTTTTCAAGTATAAATAATTAGGCTACAGATGAGAAGAACATCCAGGATATCGCGTACAGATTATGGTACCAATAATAATAATAATAATAATAATAATAGTAATGCAGTGTGCTGGGCAGGTGAAATCATTCTTATCCAAGCATCAGAAAATCCACAACTGATAAATCTTTGTAATGGAGTACATTACTTTGTTGTGGATAAATTAACTGAAGACAATTAAATAAGGGACAGAAAGGATTAGAAACGTGTTATTCTTTTTCTTGTCCTCATATCACGCAGAGAAGGACAGCGCTATTGCTCCCTCCATAATCACAGTTGTAGAAATCAGGGTCAAATGGGCCGCCGAGGTAAGTGAATGCATCTTCAGTTAGATATGCACTCCAGTTGAAATTTTATAATATAAGGGTGAGTGCGATAGGTCGTACAGTGAGGTTTGAAACAAATAAAAAGCGACTCTCCGGCTCTACGCGGCAATGCTGGAGAACAGTAATGTAAAACAATGACATTTCACAACGCTTTTCAAGCAAAAGTAACCTAAAGATGTTAGCAATGTGGTTTGTGGACAGCTGTTTTTTTTTTTTGTTTTTTTTAAACCGCTCACGTATCTGTATCTGTATCTGACGGGGGATTTAAACAGGAGTCGAGGGGTTGTGTGCCACAGTATAATGAGTGCTCTGTGTGTGACAGCATATGTGTTGAGGTTTATGTGGTCGGGTAGAACATCCAATAATCAGACCACGCAATACATGTCTGCATTGCGTGGTCTCATTATTGTATACTGTATGCGTGTGTAGTTTGTGTGTGATTATTTGTCTATGCATGGGTGAACGGATATCATGATGTGCATGCATGTGGTGTAAATGCATGCGACTAAAGAATCTGTGCTACTGTATTGCGTATTTGTGTGTGTCTGAGTGCACGTTTATGCATGCGTGTCTGAGCATGAACACACTTTGAACTCCATAGAGACGACATGTCGTGCAACCGCAGGCAAACTCCCATCAATAGAAATTTAGATTTTGAGCCGACATGCACCCCACTGGTCAAACTACAGATGATCAAAAGTTTAGCCTCTAAAGCTCCAACTGTAATATCAAGTAGTGTAGCACAAATGCATTTTTTTTTTAGCGCTGAGGAATGCGTGGAGTGAGACGCCTCTGGCACAGATACAGTGGACTGGAGGAAAATTGCACGCCTCTGACAGCAGTGAGGTGGTAAACAGCATGGAAGAGAGGAGCCTGGTCTCCATGGCCCTGAGGAAGTCCACTGCACGCTCCAGCAGGAGCAGAGGGAGAGAACAGACAGTCATTTCGCTGCTGCTCAGAAACTCTGAAATGAGATGAACTCAGAGGTCTCTCCCTGCAGCAAGCAACGCTCGCGGCATGCATTTCTTTATCCATATCCTCCTCCAAAAGTGCCACAGAGAATTTTGAGTCTTTGAGTGAGCTTAGTGGTTAGGGGAATAAGCTGGGAAATGGAAATAAAGATGCCAAGAGAAAGGCTGTCTATCATTTTCACTCAATGCTCAGACCTAGTTTTATTTGTCAGCCTAATCTTTCTCTTGCCAGATTTTGTGACTAACCGAAGCTGTGAAAGGTTTAGGCAGATAATTACCTTGCGATCGCCTTGGGTTTTTGCTGAGAAAAAGCTTTTCACAGAGTTTCTTCATTTTTTATAGGCGGTCATAAAACAAGATGCCACGCATCATAAAATGTCTTTACATCACCGTGGGAAGCTGTCGCCCTTTGGTACATCACTCAGGGTTGAAATACGAGTGACACAGAGGCCCAAGGTCAGCCATCCTTTAGTCAAGTAAAGTAAATCTGGAATAAATCTAAGTAAGGGAATGACAATCTGTTATTCCATCTTTTTCTAGATGGTACAACTATGAGAGTTCTTTTTTTGCTCTTTGTCCCCTTTTCACACAAGCAAAAAGAACAACTCTACAGGCCGTCCATAATAACAGGTTGTGGAAATAATAGGAGAGAAAAAGCCGTTTAGGTAGGAGAATCTCCAAGTAGAGACACACTCTTGAGTTGAGTTTAAATTTCCTTGAACAACGATGAGAAGTCTGATGGTACAGTGGGGTTAACAGATTGCATTAGCTTGTAGAAAAATAATAAGGACGTACAAATGTGGAGCACTCACGTAGTTCAACAGCAGTGTATAGAGAAGATGAGCGGCTGAGTGAATGAATGTGTGAGGGAGTTATGCTAGTAGGTGTGTTATGTAGAAGGTGTGAAAAAACCCTCAAAACTCTCCATAAATCACACCTGAACTCAAGAAATGACTGTAGCAGTTAAAATCCCTTCCTAATATTTGAAACATTTAGACTATAACTCCACTTAAAAGCTCCATGTAAAACTCCTTGCTGAGTGAAATAAGCCTTTGAAAGTCATTTCTTCCAAGATACCCGTGTGCCCACTGCCAGGTGAAAGTCTCATCACGATGCATGACATCAGCAGGATAACCTTTAACACCATTCACTCAGGCCGTTTCAACGACGGGTGTCTAATAAAACTGAGTGGGCAATAGTACACTACTGTATGTCAAGCCCAAGGACAGAGAGCGGTTCCCTGCAAAACAACATGAGGAAAACCTTTAATGATTTAATGGTCAAATTAATCCAATCGTCTCATTGCTTTTAAAACATTATGTAAATGGACTTTGACTGGCCAGCTACTTGCTGTAGATGGGGTACTATGAAGGGAGTTTACATGAGCATACATCACTGCTGCAGGATATTAAAGCACTAAATTACAACTACTTATACAACCACTGCAGCTTTGAGAGCCATATATAACACATTCATATATTTTTAACACCTAAGCCGTCTATAAGGTGCTAACAACACAGCAAGCTTTATAGGGTTGTTTCTTATGGTTTTTTTTCATTGACAAGTATTTTGAGTTTACAATTATCGACTGGAGAGTTGTTTTTTTTACCTCTCATGGAGCCGATATGGTTTTATTTCAGAATTGTAATAAAACTGACAATTTTGCTGTACAGGCAAGAAGTATTAAAACTGAAATCAGAAGTAGAACATTCAAAATGATAACATTTTGACTCCTTCGTAAAAGGAAAGGAAACGCCTTTCAGAAAACTCACAGGATACCATATCCAGAGAACACAGGTAGTTCCTTTCAATATAATAAAAAACAAAAGGATAATTATCTTTGAAATCACTGACTAAACTAAATTTATTACCCACATAAAGTCAATATAAGACGTGGGTAAGTGGTACTGCAAATATCCCTGCTGCTGACCCAAATTGAGCCGTAATAATGGGCCCCGTCTAGGTAATTTTAACTTGATTGTCTTCGGCGATCACCTGACTTTTCATCAAGCAGCACCAGCAGGTTTTCACTCATCCAGTGAACTCTTTACACCTACCAAATGGACTGGCACCAAAGTTTAAACAAACATTCATGTTTGCCAGATGATGTATCCTAATGACTTTCGCGATCCCCTGACTTTTCCTCTAACCAGCAGGTTGACATGTGTGAAATAAACACGTCAGCAGGTACTGGATGGAAATTTAGTACAGACATCCATGCCCCCCCCCCCCCCTCAGGATGAACTGTAATAACTTTTTCCATTCATCACCAAGTCAAAATTTCACTTAGTCCAATGTGGTTTATTAACTTGGTTTGTGATGTTAACCAGAAATGGTGAACATGGTAAGCATTATACCTGCTAAAGATCAGAGTGTTAACACTGTCATTGTGAACTTCAGCATTTAGCCTCATAGAACTGCTATAAAACAGATTGTCTCTTTTTGACACAGCTTATTTCACTTCTTGCTTTGGTGGATTTAAACTACATTGGTTAATTTAAAAAGACAATGTTTTGTACTGTGCTTGTCTGAGTGATGATCAAGGCGAGTAACTCAAATGTGCCGACTCATTTGAGTTACTGGGATCCAGACTTGTTGATTGATGTTGACGCTGCTGTAGCCTTGACATACAGCCTAGTTGCTCCTAATGGACAGTAAAGGTGACATAACTTATGGAAGTTTGTGTTTCAGATTTCTTTCCCTTCTATTTTGAGCGCCGCTGCCATACATTCACTTCATTTTTGCCTGAGCTTTCAGCTCTTCACATCCTCTGCCTCCCCCACTATGTGTATATACTTTCATGACATACAGCAAGATGCAGCCACAGTGACATTTATGTCACAGTCTGGCACTTCCACATCGATTGGTGTTCTTGAAAATCAGTCAAAAGCATGTACAGGCTACCTTTTGTGTTCCCTTTTGGCTTTTTCTCATGCAGTCGATCAAACAGATGCCATCAAGATCACAATCTGGGGACATTAGCCCATCTAGTATGATTAACCCATTTATCAGAGGGATCAGAGGGGTTAGGTGTTAAGAACACCGCTGGTATGAAAATTAGCCAAAATTTGTGCAGTAAGAAGAGCATCACACAGCTATAATGGTCAGTGCTTCCCGTGTGGCTCAGAACGAACTAATGAGTGCACTTAAACTTTCCCTCTTTAATTTTTGCTATTAGCATGTGTACGAGTGCATTTGTGCTTACATGCATTGGTATTCATTTCACATATCTGGGTGACCACAAAGCAGAGCAGGCTCTTAGAGAAAAGCACTCTGTTGATGAGAGCAGATCAATATCTATTATCATCTCCGACCAGACTGAGAACCCAAAATGATTCTCCACTCAAAGTTAATGACCTTTCCTAAATACCAGCACAAGAGAACTTGCTTGTTTATTCTAGTTTGCGTCGATCTGACACAGAGTGTGTGGCCTGGGACAAATTCATTGTATTCACACAGGCCCTGTTAAATCAACGACTCTCCCCGACTTTGATCATGGCTCCCAGGACAAAATATAAATCAGAGCGGATGACCAGCCAAGCAAGACAGGAGATCCAAGCAGGTGTGATTTTATCCATCAGTAACTGCAGCTGATTTACTAGCATGGTTCTTTACTTAAAGCTCACATTCCATGGCTAGTTGTGTTTTAACAACCCAGCTGAGCGGTTCATGAGCGTCATATTGGGCATCACTGGCATAGATCCCCCTGGCCACTAGCAAGGTCTTGTTTTTATATTCTCACTTCAGCAGCAAGAACCATCAAACATAAAAGCCCAGTTGCTCTTTGTCACACAGAGACAACAGTCATGAAATTTTAACAGCTAGAAGTACTGATCTCGCCGTGGAGACAAAAACTAGTCCCCGAGCAGAACTCAAATTCAGTGACACAGATTCAGGGAAATAAAATGCAGAAGTCAGCCCGTTAATGGAATCGTTAGGCTTGTTATGGTGTCTCTTAATTAGATACAAGATACAATGCATAAATATGTTGAACGACCACAGTAGAGAACATATAAGATAAGTATGCAGTATGTACATGCATATATTAAATCATTCTTTAAAAAAAAAAGAAACAGCATTTTAACCATTGAAAACGAACACTGCCAGTTTCGTCGGAATTCCTCAAAAATAATTGACTGTATAATCAAATCTAAAGAGCAACAACACAAACTCATTGAGCTGTTAGGATAATTCTTCTGAGAGATTAGCCTACAATGTGAATCAATATTTATTGAAAACGGCTGCAATAACAATTATTCTCATTATCGATAAATCTTCTTCAGTCATTTATCTTTTCAATTGATTTATCATTTGGCCTATAAAGTCCATCACAATTTCCCTTAATCCAAAATGATGTCTTCAAGTTGCTTGTTTTTTCCGACAACCAAAAACCCAAAACCCAAATATGTTCAATTGACAATGAACAGCTAATTGTCACATTTGAGAAGCTACCGCATTTCTGCTAGATAAATGACCGAAATTAATGTGTCAGTTTCTAGAAGATGAAAAGCAGAGACAGAAACAAAAGACAAACAAACAAAAAGGCACAATAGATAGAATAGATATTTTTAGACCTTTCACAATATGGCAGTGGCTTCACAACACGCATACATTCTGAACCACCCATCTATGGCAGCATATTTCAGTCTGTCAATGGCTACAGATCTCTGGCCCCAAAATCTCCACAAGGACGCCGTTCATAGCTGAGCAGCCTCTGCAGGGCTTTAATTCTCAACTCGGCATCACTGTGAACTCATTTCGGAGCCACACAGGATGTTTCACGCTCCTCATTCAGTCAGAGATGAGACGGCTTCAAAGGTCACGCTGTCTCTCTCTATGAGGGGTCTGCTGTGCTCAGGAACAAAGATTGTGTGTGTGCATCTATATGTTAAATACAAGCAGGTTAGAGTGTGGGCCCCGTGTGCACATGGGCAGCATGTGTCAGTGTTTGTGTAAATGTGGGTGTAGATGAATACCTCAAACATAACATGCACCTGCTTTATTTGGTGTGTGTGTGTGTGTGTGTGTGTGTGTGTGTGTGTGTTCGTTCCAGATCTGTGCTCAACCCCCTGTAAAGATCAGTGGGGCATGTAGAGGAGTGCCTGTTCCTACCAGTACACACTGCTGCTGCTGAGCTGTCAACACACACTGTTCAGTGGTTTGGATATGAAAAGGAATATTGGGGAGCTCAAGGGGGGGAGGCGGGTCTTAAAATTCTACACACACACACACACACACACACACACACACACACACACAAACACACGGTCCCAGTGGCTGTAGTGTCTCTCTTGATCTTACTGGTGATATGAAATTAACATTGGGCATCTCACTCACTCACAGTCTCCAATCCAAGTAGCTATAGAAGGACATCACCACAGAATTACCCCAAACCGCTCTCACCTCTTCTATTATTCACTTTCTCTCAAGTTCAACGTCCAGTTCCTTTCATGCATCATTTACGGGCTGCTGTTAAAGAACTTTTCAACTAGTACATGTCTAGGTAACGACAGTAGAAAACAAACAAAGTGCAGACTTCACCAGGAGAAACCCTGATGAGGGCAGCTTTTCTGGTGCAACGCTGCCTTGATTAAAAAGACGTGTGTGACCTACGGCGGAAACTAATGATTTTCATTTCATCTCCGTTTTAATTAATTCACTAATTGTTTAGTTTAAAAAATGTCTGAAAATAGTGAGAAATGCCAACCACATTTCCCAGAGGAAGGTGGCGTCTTTAATTCATCCAGCCCTCCAAACTAAATGACAAAAGTACAGAATGGTGCTTGCATTTTCTGATCTGGCGCCCCTAGTGGCAGGACAATGGCACTTGTCAGTGCCTTCCAAAACGCACAGTTAATGAAATGACATACAGGCCTGTTTTCTGACCACGCCTGTACTTCAAAGTGCACTCCTCAGATTTAGTGTTGAACTCCTGTAACATTGCCGTAATAACATCAATTTCGCAGAACCAGAGGCATCAGCTTTTTTCACGCTTCTTCCATGTCAAAAACTTGTGCCTACATTACCCACAATGCAACTTGCCCAACGACCGTTCAGTCGGAGATCTGGGTGTGTTATGCTAGTAGTGGCTAATGTAGCCTCAAGCTGCTAGCCTCAGGCAGAGATGAGGAGCGGGATACCGAGGTCTGGTAAGCTCACTTCTTTCTAACTCCACACCCCAGATTGTTTTCGCTTTGAAAACTTGTAGTCTTCATCACTTGAGGCAGTTTCTCAGATTTCACGCAGCTCCCTCTGGAGTCATAAAAGGCTTTATACAACTCCCCCCCCCCACATACTCCCCGAGACCTGTAAACAGAGAGTGATTGATAAATGGTCATTGAAATATTAATGAGATGACGCATGAGCAGACATTGTATCCTAATGTTAGCTAGTTCACATGTGATCACATACATTACTTTCTCTTCTTTGATGCCAGTTCTGTGGCTAGTTGTGGCTTTCTCTTGAAGAAAAAATATAAATAAAAAATGCACAGCTTTCATCCCCTAGTAAGGCAAACATGAGAGAGTGAAGAGAGCCTTGGCTTCTCAGCATCAAGAGAAAAGGCTTAATGAAGATATAACAGGAGATCAGATTGAACCCATTCGAGTCTTTAGTGTGATTGATTATGGCAGTACACCGGCAGCAAAAAGCAAATGACAGTTTGTGAGTAGCACACACACACACACACACACCCTCTCTCTCTCTGCCTTTCAGGTGCCTCACTGAATTGAAAGGCCAATACTCGATTGGAGTTTTGACATATAAGGAATATACGGACAACCTGAAAGTTGGCGTTTTGCAGACAGATTCGGATAGGCCTCGGAGATGGTGTTTGCAGCTGGGGCTGGTCTTGAGCAGCATTGTGCTTTTAAAACATAAATCTTTGCACCCTGCCGGTTTTACAGCTGACACATAATTAAGTCCATGTCACTTCATTTCATAAAGCGCATTGTTTTTTTATTCATCTTGAAATAAAGTTCATTTGGGGAGTTCATGCAGAGTAAATATGAGCGCTTTTGATCAAAGCAGCTTCATCTTGTTTTATTTGTCTCTTCTGTCTTCCATCCCATGAATTCGATTTATCCATCTTTTTCAATGTTGCCTCCTCCATCTGTCTTCTCTTCCTCTTCCCTCTCTCTTCAGCCTGCAGCTAAACACTGGAGAATCAGGAACTCGACTCCCTCAGGTCCCCGTCAGCATCACATCACAGAGACTTTGCAGTGACACCCCTCTACAGTACAACCTGTCACCCTGTCAGTCACACAACACGTGCAAACACACAACAATGCACGTAGATTCATGCACTGTATGTATAGTGGAAACGCGTGTATACATGGGCGCAGGACAAGGTAACACAAACCTTCACATGAAATGGAATATCACAGGCATCATCATGAAATGACTTTGTATAGATACAACCACAAACACAGACAGACAAAGGCAAACACATAAAAAAGGCACATTAACACACACAAACACTGAGGAACCGTGGATCCGTCCCCAAACACAGGCGACACTGCCTTTGTATGGCAAGCTGAGAGGAAGTGTACAGTGGCTGTCACAGCTACTGTCACGGTCAGCTGCCTTTCCCGCTGCGCTCTGCTCACTACACCCAATCTACAACAGTCAATATTTACAGCCCGCCAGAGGAGATGCTCCCCGCCGCCAAAACCAACCATTTTACTGCACCTGCTGCCTGGATAATTAGACACATTTGTCTTTCATTTAGCCAAGCTTGAAGAGTGGGAAAGGCATCAAAGCAAAGCAAGCAGCATCCTTCATTTTCAGTTTCAGTCGGGGCTTGTGCCAAAAAATAAAAAATAAACCATTTCTTCATATCTGAAGATGTGAAGAGTAGTTGGTGCATGGGTTTTCTGTTTGTTGAGATGCTAAATGCCCGGTTTAATGCTACAATTAAAACTTTCAAATCTACATAATCCTTTTCACAGTGTCCTGGTTTGCTACTTTCAGGTTTTGGATATCCGATTCCACCACTTTAGCATTCAGTGATTATATAACTGATGACAAAAAGGTCTCAAGATTTACCTTTGATGAGTAAGGTTTGTAAAAACTCTATTGTAGTTGTTTTTTGGCCACTCCTCCAACAAGCCAACAAACGATGTAAAAAAATTATATCTGGTAAAGCTAACATGTCCTATTTACAAACAATGGCCTATTTCCACACCCAGCACAGAATAGCATTGGTATTAATATAATGAACCTTAAGTCCAATGTTTCGTTTTGGTTGTCACCAATTCCTGAGAAAAATATCAAGCTCTTTAGCTGCTAAAGGCTCGTCTGGTTGCTGACTTTGTTTGCCATTTGGTGCTGGGCAGGTACCGAAGCTTGCATGGGGCTTTATCAGAGCTTATCAGGCCTTTTTTGCTGCAACCAGCTGCCTATATGGTCGATACCTCAGGCACAGAGTAAATGTTAAGATCATAAAACCAAAACGGCCAACAAGGCTACAAAGTTATATAGCAAGAGAGTTGGCAGGTAATTCATCTTTGGGTTTGTCGCTAAGAGAGAGCCTTTCACATTACACTTTCATTCGATTCTTTTTTTAATATGAAAATATTGATAACTGTGGCATTTATTTTTTGCACATTGATTTAGAAATAAACTGAAATTGACATGCCGCCGAACTGAGGAAATCTAAAAACACGCACATGGAAAAGCTGTCAGTAGTAATAATGGAGTGTGCATGGTGCTCTGGACTATACAGTAGCATGCTGATCACTGTCACTTCATAAATGTCCAATCTCAGACTGAGTGAGTTTTGGATCAGCTGTGGCTCAGAAGTCAATCGGGATCATCTATTAATTGTAAGGTTGGTGGTTTGATATCTGGCTCTTACTGCCCACATGTCCAAGTGTGCTTGAGAAAGTCTCTAAACCCCAAATTGCTTCCACTGCGGCTGAACAAATGCCAAATTAATGCAATGATGTCCGTTCCTATCTGGAGTCTTAAACCTGCTACTGTTTCATGCCTCATTGCACAGAAACGGCCGCTTACATTTACATAAAGGTTTTTTTTTTTTAAAAGTGACATTATTGCAGATTTTACAGCGATGAGGAATTGTACACCACATAATTTGCCTTTCCTTGCAATTGCACAACATTAGTGTGTGGGCTCATAGAGGCATTTTACCATTTCCATGTTATTTTCACGTAGAACAAATAGAGTTTGGAGTCTTGGTGATGTAAAATGTCTGCTTGCGTGAGCGTTGTTGTTAAACCTCCAGCTCGTTCTCTTTCACCTCCTGTCCCTGTGTCTAAACTCTGATTATCTGTTGTCGATGCTGTTCTCAGAGTTCAGCCTCTGCGAGTGTTGTACCACTTCACACTACGTGAACCTGATAAAATCAGACATGTCTGAAAACATCTGGTGAGCCTGCAGTGCCACACTCTGCACTACACACTCATGGGCCCGTTCACACTACAGGACAATCTGCCCAGGATGCTGGGATGGTCAAGTCAGGTGTAGAATTACTGTGAAAAATCATCTGGTGTGACCTTGGCTTGGTTCTGCGGTGTAATAATCGTACTGCGATTGCGGAGGCTGCAGTCTCTTTCTCCAGTTTTTCCTGCTCTTTTCTCTCTGTTATCTCTCTTCATTCAACACTACAGCCTCAAAGCCCAAATGTTTTTACTTTTACATTTCAAATTCAAATGTTTCTAATTGAGGTGCGAGCTGTGGGCACTTGCACTATATAGAAGGCCTTTGGGACCACTCTCCTATAACAAAATTACCTCTTTGTATTTTTCTCATGGACGAGGCAAAAACTGAATTCAAATGAAATTCCTCATTATTCATCTTCATTGTGTCCAATAACTGAGCAATTAGCACAGGCTACTTAATTGCTGTGAGCATTTAAATCTGTGAAAAATTACATGTTCAATAGAGCAGTGGGATCAGACTGGGAACATGATTTAATTTAATTGCTCGTTATTGAGGAAATTATCTTCAGTGCCTCGGGGGTTATCAATCAGGAAAGATGTTGTAGGTAAGGAAAAAAATCCTATTTTATAGCGACACTGAAGAGCAAACCAGCTTTTTGCATTTTAAATGTATGTTACTTTCCCATATTTTTCCTCTAATATTTTATTCTAAATGCTTGCCTTGCTGTACAAGTTCACAGCGGGAGATTGGTGCTTGCAAAGGGATGTGAACATATTAATGAAAAACACATCTCAACGTGGTCCTACAGCTCTAAAATCACACTGATGGGGGTGATGGAAAGCTGTGGCTAGTAAAAGAAAACAAAGTGCAGCCAAGAAACTAATGTTGCTTAGAGGTTGTAAAGAATTTCCCACTGATGTGATTTGGGGAAAGTTTTGTTTTGTGTTCCTTCAGCTTCTAAACTGGACAAAGTATTTTCATCACCCTAACATGAAATATTGGGCATTTCCAGTAAAGAACAAAAAAAAAAAAACAACACACATACATACACACACACACACACACATAAGTGAAGGGAAGGAAAGATGACAACACACTACCAAGCAAAATGAGTGCAGCTCCACAGACAGTGGCGAGCAGACGCATGTATTTAACTGCAGTCTGTGCAGCTACTGTAAACTGACAGCATCCCATACTTCGATCACAGCTCCTAGTCGATGTCACAGTCGGGCCCCAGAAATATTTTTTAAAGTGGGGGAAGTGCCGATCTTTTTGCACGCTGGAAAAAGAGGGTTGGTAGAAGAAATTGGCACTCTCTCAAACCTGGATAGATTCTGCACAGTTAATTAAGATAAAACGATTCAATTCTAGAGAGATCGAGGCAGCGATTCAGTGTGCGCAGCATGTGGGGGCCATTCTGATTAGCAGCCAGCCAGCGCATTCCTCGACATTTTGATGCGAGACAATCTTTTGCATTTTCAATTACACACTCCAACAGCCCTCTAACTACCAAAACCAAGCTCATTTGCATGATTGAAATATAATTATTGCTGGCCAAAAAAAATAAAAAATAACAGTTCTGTTTTGGGTTCCTGTTACGATCCTTTTCACCACCTCTTGTTTTTCTTGCTGAAATCAATCTTCGGTGACGGGGCCCATAAGCAAATGCGTCAAGATACAAGTTTGACTGTAAGGAAAATAATGAAGCTATTGAGGGCCTTTTTGCATTAGGTTGAGTGTCGAGCATATACAGGATCTGTAGCTAACCGACACTCCTAAGGTGACTCCTTAATCCCCTCCTTATCCCCCTCCTCAAGGACACTTTAACAACGATACATTTACTGAAGGATAGAGCTGATAACTCCTCTTACACAAGCAGTCTCCTTTTAAAAATACATCTTGACAATTTAGTTGTTGTTTGCACAAGGAGAACTTAGTGAAACAAGCAGGACAAACCAACAGTCTCTCAAATCACACAGCTGCGCCATGTCATTTTTAGGAGTTCTAGGAAAGTTTTACTTCTTTTCAGTTAAATAAGCCCTCATATCAAAGTGGTGCAAGAGAAAATGTACGAAAGTCAGGAAAATACATTTGAGGAACACAGAAGGCACTTTATTTTTGGGGAGCCACCCTCAGCTCTGGGCCCTGAGTCATCAGTGCCTCTGTGGACAACTGCATTGCCTCAGAATGCACACATGACAGCTGGTGGAAAAGAAAGGATATACAGTTATGCTGTGTGTGTGTGTGTGTGTGTGTGTGTGTGTGTGTGTGTGTGTGTGTGTGTGTGTGTGTGTGAGAGAGAGTGAGCGGGAGAATGAGGAAGACAGAGGGAGAAAAAGTAAGAAAGAAGCTCTTGACATGTAACTGTTCTGCATGCCTCGCTCATCTCCTCCTCTGCTTAGTCAGGAGATTTATTAATAGAACCAATAGAGACAGACCAGATGGCTGTTATGACACTGTCATATCTTTTCACGGGTCACCGAGCAGCTCCTGGGCATTATTCTGTTGTCTGTTAGCAGCATGCTGGTCTTTTCCCTGCAACAAACACTCCAGTAAAGGTGAGGTTTTCTCACCTGACACGCAGATGGTATTTGCGCAACCTCTCAGTCATCAGCAGCTGGGACCACTGCTTCCACCATCAGTCAGCAAGTGGATTTTGTGTGTGCGTTTGTGCGCGTGCATGTGTACATAAAGGGTCAGTTCATGTTTTTGTTGTCTTACACTATAGGTTAGCCTGTTAATTTTCATACTAAATGAGCAAAATGAGCAGCAGATCTACTCCCCAGCTGGTGACAGCAGTGACCTGTGATAAAAGTGATTAGCGTTAGCTTTGACCACATGAATAGCAGCGTGTGGGGAAAAAAATAGATAAATAAAAAGCTCCACAACCTCCTCCCAGTCACTCTGGAGCGAGCTCTGGGGGCAGAATCAATTGTTTGCTGCAGTTTGTTTTTATCTGGCAAGCCAAAAACAAGAGTGATCTCTGGCCACTGAACTGAAGCTCAGATTTTTATCCATGTATGAAAAATACTGTATACAGATACATGTGCATCCTGTCCACAGCCTGTCAAAAACAACTCGAGCCATCACTTTAAAGTTCACAACCTCCAATGGCATAAATTAAAGCGATCACTCCACCACATAGTCCCCTTAAACTGTTCACATCTACCGTTTGACCTCAACCTTTTCCTGAGAATCATTTGTCCGATGCCACAGCCTGCTTTTCCCCTGACAGGGTTGAACTTTATCCCCCGGAGGAGTATACACCCAAAATGTGCACTTTACTAATTGTGACTTGCCACGAACATATGTTAAGCTCATCCAATGGAACAATTTAAAAAAAAAAAAAAAAAGAATGCACCTAAATGGAACAGTTCGTGCTGAGCAGGGGATGCGCACTCAAGTAACCCTCAGGAAGCTTGTTTCTCACTTACATGTACTGTATAAGAAGCAGAAGCAAACAGTCAGCATCCACTTTCACCCTAAAATACCGTATAAAGCAACGGTTACAGTAGTTCAAGTTACAGTAGTTGTAATATGCTATGCCAACAAGAAGTGGTGGACAATCCCTTCATTAACGCATAAATATCCTCCATATTCTGACTGGATGCCCTCTGGCGATCCAGACTGTCCTGACTCAGCAACAACAGAGCACTGCGATGCCACATCACTGTAGCTTGAGCTTATTCTACTGTAAAAGTCACTAGTCCTTTTCTTTACTTAGCGATAAAGGCAGTTAAACCCTTAAAATTGGGGTGTAACAAAGTTATTGTTTCTTCGAATAATGAAATCGCTGAGGAGTAAATTTCTCCTTAAATGTGCTATATGTGGCACTTTTAGATGCATTCTTTGTGGCTTTCTGCTCTTGGTGAAATAGGCAGCGAAGCCAGGGCAGAGATCCAGGGGATGTCAGCAAACCCTTCTGGCCAGATTTGAAATCGATTACGACTTTACTTTGACTCTGCCCGGGACTGTAGCCTTTATGTCAGGAGTTCACAATCAGTTTTTATGCCAAGGACACCTAGAACGCCTCCAAGGGTGAAACAAAACAATACTGTAGAAAGCGCAGTGCAATCTGATTTAGACAATATAGTGGCATTAAACAACAATGTAGCTCTTTTTGCTATGAACATTATTCAGTGTATTACTCTTCGAAGTACTCATTTTGTTGTCTCAAATTCAGTGTTAACATATTTTCTTTAGTAAAATCCGACCTTAAGCAGTCTTCATACTTCTATTTAAGACCACGTCACCTAAATAAAAGTAGATGCAGTGTGGACCCGCTCGACCCTGGTTTGCGAGTTTAACAACACATCCTAGGCCACGTCACATATGTAAAGAGCAGCTGTGTGAGTGGTTCCGTACCTTCAAGTTTCCATCAGTTTCAGAGTATTCCTGGAGCAATGTGTGTTTGGCAGCACAGACGGCGTGGTCACTTTGTGTGCACTGTGAAACTAAAATCACTTCAAGGCTCACTAAGGTGTAGTTGCTTAAATGCAGTTGGTTTCTAGCTTTTTCTTTCGCTGCAGATAAACAGTACACGATACTGGCAGATTCATAATTATTTGTTTGCTTATTGCTTTGGCCTTGCATGCGTTTTGTTTCAGGATGCATTTTTTTCATATCTTAGATATGATCCAATTACAGCTGATTATTAGTTTCACTTTGCCCTACTTTGCTTGCTAGCTTCCAGCTTGGAAAGCAACCCTGCATAATTATGACAAAAGACACGTTTGGTCACTGTGTGGTGAGATTTATTTTTAAGTCACTTCCATTCGTTCCACCAAACTTAACCGGCCTCTCTTTAGTGTATTTAACTCACATTTTAAAATGCAAAGCAGAAGCGAATAGCGGCTGAGATCTAATGGTCTCATTTGTTTGCATTAATTACGCTAATGCCTCAAAATTAATGTGCCAATGTTTTACTGATGTCAAATTGCTGAATGCAACAGTTTTCAGTTCTATTTGAAGTTTCAATTTATGCTCACTGACTTGGACACGCGTGAGCAGTTTCTGCTGTCTCTTTATCCATCAGGCAGCCTTGTTGTCAATTTAAAAGGTTTAGGAAGAAAATACCAAAACATGTGAAGTATTTCACATACACGTATGCTGATGTTTGTGTGTTTGTACGCACATGCTGCACATACTCCCATCAGCAAACATGTGTGCAAACGCATCCAAACTCTCATTAATCATTACTTGTTTTGAGCGAGCTTTCCCCCCATGATGGACTTATTTCCCATTCAATAGCGAGCAGAACCTGCCGGGGGCATTTTAATGTTCCACCTCCTCAACATTCCTCAACATTCTTCTTCATTACAATGCCGCAACGCCACAAACATGCCCTGCACCAATAAAATGTTCCATTAATTTCATCACAGCCCAGAATAGATTTCTTGCAATCCTCGTGCTGAAGCAGGGTTTTGGCACAACGCAATATACTGTAGCTGGCCTAAAATTATCATACAAAAGAAGTAAAGGCTAAAGATTTCTTTATTTCATTCAGCCCCTCATCAGACACTTGTGCACACAACACAGCTGCATCAAAGAAAGAAATCAATTTATTTTATGTTCTGCCTTATTCAGTCACCTCATGCAGTCCCAAAGTTTATGAACACACACATTATAATTAGTCTACAAAGACTCACTGAATATTCAGTGGTCCAAATTCACTGTCTCACTTTACCACAGTGTGGAATGAAAATAGATGAGCACATAACAAGTTTGGGACTGACTTTTGATTAGCTGAGCCGAACACTGGAGCCCAAAAATAGATAGTATACATAATGAAAATAGATTCATTTTCCTGCACTGCTTTGGATGTTCCATCTAAATGTATTACATCACCAATATATAATGAGCTTGTTTGAAGATAATGTTAGATTTAGCGGTATAATAGTTTCGGCCACATTGAACTCATCTCAGTACAGTAAAAAGGAGTCTTCTTAAGCCCTCTCCCCTTTAATAGCATTATCAGCCCATCTTTTGTAAAAAATGTTTCTCTTTTGTGTGCGTTATTTAACATTGAATGGAAGAAATGGCCTCCGCATTGAATTGGAAAAGATTTCTCCCCGGCAGCGCTGAGCCCAAAGCAGCATCACAGCCGCACGAAAAGCACCCCCCCCGCCCCCTTCCTCTCAGTGGCCACTTGTCAGTGCCATGCTGCAAACAGACTGTGTGCCCTTCACTTTGTCCCAGCTCCCTGTTATGGGAAAAGTGCACTGGGATTATGTACAGAATGCTCCGTGCAGTGCAGGAGCTTATACTTTACACCACAAGTCTGATTCCCATTGAGAAGCCTGTAATACCACACCTGCAGGGCCAGATAAGCCCTCAAATCCTCCCTTTTATTCTACCACTATTATTGTCCTGTGCAATATCACATCAGCAAGAAAATGAAAAAAAAATCATTATGAAAATAGAAAATAAAAAAAGCTGAGAGCAAATGGAAATCCAATGACAATTTATGATGTTAATATTCATACACATACCTTATCCTGCATGTTTTGCATGCTGTACACACTGCAGGGTGTGCAGCGGCTTAGTCATCCCTAAATGTTGAACAGTGAAACTTAATCGGCATACTGCAACACTAACGTCATAATCAACTGGACGATCATTCCTCTGACAGCTGGAAAGATAAAGTGTTCTTTTTCTATGAAATTGCAGTCGGGGGTGGTGTGATGGAGCAGAGGTAATTTGACAGCAGGAAAACCGGGGGGTTTATGATTGATGGCTACCTCTCAAAAAAAATAATATATATAATATGTTCTTACGATTAGATCCACGGCTTTCTTTAAACAAGCTAACCTAAAACAGTCAGTCATCCTGCAGATTTATCCTTACACCCTTAAGCAAAACAACTTAAATGTAATTTTTGGTGCAATGACTTTAGTTCTGTATGAAAAAGGAAAGTTAATGTTGACATTTTAGAATAACAGATTTATTAAATTGGTTATTCATCAATGAACTAGAATTACCACCCTGCACCGTATGCCGCCGCCGACCAGTCAAGTTGCAGTTTACATCCATGTCTGTCCAGACTCATAATGTATGAAGTGAATGTAGGAATTGTATCAAGTGTATTTTTGGCTAAATGGAAGTTATCACTACTATACATGTGTATGATTCCAGTGACTATATATTGTTGCACTGATTAATGAACAATTATCCGAGGTGTATTGGCTAAACAGGTACACAAATGCTTGATTACTGTGTAAAGATGGAGTCTTATGAAGAAAAGCTATACAGAATATGGTGCTTTTTATTTCTACTGGTATGTTACTGTAGATGTGAAGCCTCTCTATGAGCGGTTTGTGAAAAAGGTGTCACCTATTCAGTGTCCAACCAACTGTGAAATATGATCAGAATATGCCCTTCTGTCCCCGAGTTACGGTGTTAAAAAAAAAAAATAAAGGTCAAAAACGTTTTTCCCAGGATATTGTGATGTTATAGTGAAATTGACCTCTTGTGTAAAAAAATATCACTTCACTGAATCCGATTAAACATCTGTGTGAAATTTTGTCATAATTACTGCATCAACTCTTGAGTTATGCTCCAAAACATTTTTGTCAAGGGCATTCTGAGGCGAGATTGACCTTGACCTCTGAGTCTAAAGTGTCACCACTTCATTCAACAACTGGGAAATTTGTGCCAAATTTGAAGAAATTCCCCTCATGGCACTCCTGACATGGACAACTCGGAAAAAAATAAAAATAAAAATAATAATAAGACCCTAAGGTCTTTTATTGTCAAATTGAGGATTCACACATGCAATTGCATCTCACGATGGAACTCGTCCTCTGCATTTAACCATCCTGCCTTCCTCCTGAGGACAGCCTGGAGCGGAGCAGTGGCCTGGAGCCTTTAATACAGCGACCGGGAACCAAATCAAAGTGCTATATGCCCCATCTTGGTCAGGGACAGGGCACAGTGTCCCAAGGACACTGGGAGGAGCTGGAATCGAACCTCCGACTACCCGATTGAAAGGCCGCAGCTTAATGCCTCCAGGCAATGCTATCGTCAGTGTGGAAATATCAAAGCCAGACAAACGACTGGATGAGTGAAGCGTCTCGTCCCTGACAGACATAAATTTGGTGTCTTGACACGGCACGGTCCATATGATCCAACATACTGACTGTATCTACCAGAAGCCTTTGATCTGCTTTCTGACCCACTTAATTAACCAGCTAGACCTATTACAAAACCATGAGACTGTTTAATATAGCAAAGTGAACCATGAATTTAAAACCAGCATGGTGCCACTTCCTAGCTTTGATGAGCAGACACGACTTTGTGAGCATGCAGTGCTGCGGCGGTGGAATAGCTGGCCAGGAAACGTCAGGTCATCAGAATCCTGTGATTGCAGTGCTCGTGTTGAGAGGGTTCAGGGGAGGGGAAGCACAAAAACATCTCTAAATGTAAATCCAATCTAATGAGCTCACCGTAGCATAATTTAATCAAATCTAAATATGAAAGAACCTCTGCTCTTTGCAACATCGGGATGGAAGTGGTAGTAATTAGCTTTACAGACTGGAGGTATATATGGGCTTGTGCGGAAATACAACATAAGAATGGGCAAGCTAAATATTTGCACAAATCAAACATGTTTTGAAGATGAGTAGACAAAGTATACTACAGGGAAGGAAAGTGTTTGATGCAAGAGTCGAGGTACCAGGCTGCAATTTCTGAATAGCAGGTTTCCTCAGTATGATGCAAGATATTCAGTGCAGGTCCCCCAGTCATTATCTCAATGGTTCCTTTTAATGATTTGCAAATGTTTGCTTCCTCATTGTACTCCAGGATATTTAAACTCTCTTTATCAGTGATGATTCATAATGCAAGTACACATGCAGTGCTTTTTAAAATACCCTTCATATTAGTGCTTGAACTAGTCATCAAGCGCTATCAGCTAAAACTGTAATAAGTCAGTAAATTAATAAATGAAGACTATGGGTCTACCGCCACGCTGGTGGCTCTGTGAGGCTGTACTTGGGCTCAGAGGTGCTTTGAGCTCAGTGCTAATGTCATCATTCAGGGGATCACTGAAGTCATTATGATACACCATGTGGGAACCATGAATATCTGTACATTTAGTAGATTTTGCTGGGTAAGTAAAACATTGACACTCTGGCGGTGCAAGAGGAAAAGTCACTGGCTCACCAGTCAGGAAGCTTCATCCTCTGGGGATGATGAATGTCTGAACAACATTTCATGGTTATCCAGCCATTAGTTGTTGAAATATTTCACTCTGGACGAAAGTAACGGACTGATCGACGGACAGAGAGACTGACACTGTCGGCAGTAGAGTCGTCCTGCATCAAGTCTGAAACAGCAATTTGAACCCTCACCTTGGGCTCTTGGAGCTTGTGATTAACATTTTCTGATACTTTAAAGGATAAATGAAATGATTAATCAAAACAAATATAAACATAAGCACATCATCCCCACTTGATATGCTTTTAAAAAACCTGCCACTTTTCATTTCCTCTACAATGTCCCCAGTACAGTATGCATCTGACAGAGTCAGCAATATCCGTCTTTTCTAACTGACTGTTGTGGTTTACACAAAAGCACGTCAGCTGCTGCAAATAACTGTGTTGGACAGGCAGTCACCGCATAGAGAATGTGATCCTGCACTCTGCATACCAGATGTAGAACAAAGATTGTAATGCAATACAAGGACAAACATGCAGCATTCTGTACTGTCAGTTCTAGTTGACCGCATCCATATATTGCAGGATTCCTCAATGGTTTATGCCTCCTGGGACAATTTCTTTGGTCTAAAAAGAATAGAAATAAAAAAAATCTCATGACCCAAGCAATTAGAGAAATGGCAAGTTGTGAATTTGAGCTCGTCATATTTTTTGTATTCTCTTCTATAAAAGACAGAGGGGCTCCAAAGACATTATACTGTATATAGATGGATGACATATCCCCAACCTCATTAATAACCACTTATCCTTAGAGGGTGGCCGCGGATGATATTCTCTTCTATGACATTTAAAGCAAAAATCAACAGCAGTCTTTTGATCTCCTGGGAATCCATCAAGCGAACCTACATGGGGACCAAACCGGAAGGATAAGAAGCTAAAGAAAATTAAAGTGCTGATAGAAATCACACCTCATGCTGCGAGTGTTAAGACATGAGTGGACCACACCAGTCCAGC
Source organism: Gadopsis marmoratus (assembly GCA_036023855.1). Classification (NCBI taxonomy): domain Eukaryota; kingdom Metazoa; phylum Chordata; class Actinopteri; order Centrarchiformes; family Percichthyidae; genus Gadopsis; species Gadopsis marmoratus. Next base: position 92,503 of record JAVQJF010057080.1, read on the forward strand.
GGTCTACCTCATCAGTTACCTTAAATATAAAATGCCATGGGTCCTTCCATGCCTACTTTGGGGGCCTGTATCCGCACTGTATTCAAGGAGATTACACACACACACACACACAATTACCCTCTAGAAAATGCTCGCACCCACAAGGCCCCAGACTGGTACCAAGAGCCCACACAAGGCTCACTCACTCAGCTTCATGCCCACAGCGAAACAAAAGGGATTTCGTGTCTCCGTTTAAATCCTTCGGCTTTGGATACATTTTGGCTCCCCCTATATGGACCTTTTAAGAACTGATTTATCCTCCATTACTGAGGCACTGGGCCCAGATCTGGCCCTGGGCATGCTCAGAGCAGCACAGTATATTACTCATGTGGGAAACAGGGACAGGATGACTAAATAAGAGACACTGTAAAATCACTCTTAACGCCTTGGATAGGGTGCAGGCACGTGATGAGCATAGATTAAAGCAGTGAAAATGCACATTATGGCGTATAAGTGATCAGATATTTAGGGTAATCTGATCAAGCCTTATGCCAAAGCCTTCAAATCTGTGTGTACAAAAAGCGTCCAGATGAGTCAATAGCCTCAAACACTGAGGCAGAGATCTTGTTCGCTTTACATATAACTTGGAAGCCCTTCACTGGAGGCACAGAGGGAAGGAAATTGGAAAATCAGAGCTCTGCGCGACAAGCTCTACAATCTTCACTTTTTCTGTGGAGTCAGTGCAACCAGGCCGGGCAGGAAGTGGATTGGCAATTCCCCTTCTATTTAGATTGATTGTGGTGAGAATGTATGTTGGTTGGTCTGGTTACTCATGGTAATTAAATTCTAAAGAAAAGTAAATGCCACAAATGGCAGAAGAGTAAAAACTAATGACTGCATGGACAGAGAAGGAGGATGACATGGACAAAGTGGAAATGTGGATGAAAGCTCTTCCCATGGATAACAGAAATAAAGCATGACGCACAGGTCAGCAGATTCTGACCATGTGAACTGCTCTGTAGGGTGATAAAATTGGAAACTATTTACAGCATAGTTGAAACAGATCATAACGGCGAAGGGGAAAGAATTTGAAACACTAGGTCACTGGTGGTGGAGGCAAGAGGGCTGCTGCAGCAAGGAACATTTGTAGGTAGGATTTAGAGTTACAAGTGGATGGATGAATGTCTGTGTTGCACTTGTAGCATTTAACATTTGGTATTATGTTTATTAAATCATTAAAAAATGATACCCCAGTAAATCCATATAATGCAGAGCAAACAGGAGATACAGCAGCAGAGGTTCAACAGAGAATCACTGTATATTTAATTATCAAGTACATTAGTAACATAACTCATTATTTATGCCTTCATGGGAATTAAAGACATTTTGACATTTTGAAATGCAATCATTTGCTGTTTTACCACGAGCTTTGATAAGAAGACAGATTCCACTCATGTTTGTAGGATAAATACGAAGCTACAGCCGGCAGTCAGTTATATTAGCTTAGCATAAAGAATGAAAGCAGGGGGAAACTGCTAGCCGGACTGTCTGAAGGCAATTCTGACTATTGGCACCACTAAAGCTTACCGATTCCCACTATATGTCCCCGATTTCTCTGGTGGTTGCCTCGCCAACTTCACAGTGACCCCACCAAGAAATAATCTGTTCCCTGTAAAACCACAGCGTGTAATATTTACACTTCTATTACACGGTTTCCAGTCTCGATGCCAAGCTAAGCTAACTGGCTGGTGGCAGTAACTTTATATTTACCATACAGAGTGGTATTGATCTTCTCATCTAACGTGTATCCTTCTTCGTGCCATCTGGCAAAACGTATTGGAAGGAGATGATTATATGAACAATTTTTAAAAACCTGGTCATATTCAAGCCTTCCTAGATATTAGAATACTGTTTTGAGGAAAACCCACCAGCATTTTGCTGTTAATTCTTCCTCTTAAATTACTGAACTATCTGTATATTCAGCTTTGCTTTTTGATGGAAGAAACTCTAACATGTGAGAAAAATAAATAAAATTAAAAAAAAAAAACTGTAAATGAAGAGGGAAGGAGAAAGGCTGTTGAGATGAGAGGATGATTGAAGGTGAAGATGTGAAGGTGAGGGGAGGATATAGGTGGGGAGAGAAAGAGGAAGCAGGGGAGAGATAAGGAGAATGAGAGGGGAGAACATGACAGGATGGTAATGAAGAAAGACTATAATATGAAGATCCACATTTCTGATTATTGGGAATCTGATTACAGACTTTTTTTTTGGCAGGTGACATTTTGTATGTCACGACTGCTAATACACACACACAAATCTGCACACACACAACAGATTTTTCTCATTTCATGATGACATCTGGTCCACTGCTGCACAGGCGACCATTTTCTGACCCAATATGGTCTACCAACTGGCCATCAACACATTTAATGTTAACTAGAAATTGACCAATAACAGTTTGTTAAAGCTGCTCACAATTTTGGGCTCAGGTCTGGCCTGAAGCCCACAGATCAATCAATATCTACGTCTCATTCTCCCAGCCAAGAAAACCATACCTGCATACAGCTGCTGAAAAGCAATCCACAAAACCTCAGTACTGTATGAAACTGTCTGCCTGTTCCTACACACAATTATATACTGTTAAAATGTCCTGAAGAAATGGTGTACTGTGCGTCATTAGCACATTAACATATAGAATACAAACTGTCAGCACTTTAGTTGGCATCGCCTGTCAGAAGTTACATGCACAACTGCACATTTCTGATAATCTGAGGCAAATACTACACAATTATTATATTTGGAAAGTGCTGAGGCTATTCTCATCTATTTATCACTATGACTGAAGTGTTCTGAGGATCACTTCTGTTACCGCATGAAAGTATTAACACTTATATGGATATAGGTTTTGGAGGATGGAAGACCTATTGCTTTTTTTTTTTTTTTTAAATGGCTGGAGCGCTCAGCAATGTTTACCTCTCTTGAGGCAGTGTTGCTGAAAATTGGTAAGGGAATTGAGTCTTGGTTTAGGAACCGCATTCCTAAAAGGTGTGGAATAGTTTCCCCCTCAGGTTTCAATTCCGAAGTGTCTATCAAGTTTTAAATTAACATTCACCTGTCTGTGTGTGGAGTTTTGTTTTTTTACTGTTGTTGTGCTAGGCTGAACTTTGAGTGGTTATTTTCTCATCTCTTAACATCTGATGAACCGGGTGGTAAATCAATCAATGAGGAACAGCTCTAAACCGGAGTCAGACAGGCAATAACGAGACAGACAGATAGAGAAAGACAGACGGACTGAGAAAAGTTTGATACTGTGGCTGTGGAGACCTACAGGGAAAAGACTTGACAGCAGTGCTGCCCGTTGGGACCGTTCCTGCTAGTATCAATCATGTTTGGACAAAAATAAAATATATATATATATAAAAATAACACACCCAGGCAATATGTTCCTGCTCTGACCTAGGCAGATAACAGCAATGCCAGAAACCTCTCCCATCACCCCTATCACCATCTCTATCCTGGTACCTGCAGCACTTGCTAACAAAAACCGACACAAAATGGCACAACTCTCTTCAGAAATACAAGAAAAGGAAAATGTTATTGGCTCTCTCTGAAAACTTGTGGCAAAACTTCTGCACTACTCTTCCGGAAAGTGATGCAGCGCGAGGCCGTCTCAGCGGGGACGGGGGGGGGGGTTGAAGCCCAAGCGACAGAGGAGAACACGTACTGCACCTCCACCGCCTTGTGGGATCAAAGCTGGTGGAGCGAGATAAATATGTGGTCTCTCTCTGTCAATCTTTCATGCAGGAACTGACGACGATGACAAAAAAAAAGAAAAAAAGCCTGTTAACATTTCTTTTCTCTGCTCTGATTGCGTAGGTTCATTTTCATTTCCTTCTGATTTTCTGGGTGTGCGCTGAATGTTCTCTTAGTTATGCTAATTGCCTCCAGACCTCCTGCAGAGTGCGATCCTTTCCCAGTTGGATGGCTGTGAAGTTGTTTGCCCAAGCAGATGAGTCTGTGCGTCCCTGTGTGTGTGTTTACAGTGTGCTGCTACAATGTGTCACAAAAGCTTTAGTGATGCTGCGCACATGCGTTTGTGTGTGATTATGTGTGTCGAGGTGCATCAGCACGGATCTTCATGTGCCAGCCGCGGTTAGGCGTGCTGTATTCCCAATCCTCCAAACACAGAGTGAAGAAAGAAAGCAGGGCAAGGTTTCATCTTAATGCTGACATATATTGATTATCCTCCTTTTCATCCCTTGCTTTTTTTATCCTAAAAGCAAAACCTGTGGGAAAATACAGACCCCCCGCCCCCCACCAGTGGATTATATCCTATGGATTTTAGGGAAAGCAAAAGACCATGTCCTGTGACTGAAGAAATAGTTAAGAGGAGTAAAATCCCCTTTTCTGAATTCTCAGGTTTAACTCAACGTAAGCCTCCGTATTTTCTTTTGAGTTGATCGACCCCAGACCTGCCTGACTGTTTTCAGTCGTCATTAATAAGTACTATAATTTTAGTTATAAGAAACAACTTATTGAGCCATCACAAGGAAAAAAGTAAGCGCACCATGATGAATTTTCCTGCACAGAGAAGTGCTGGACCGTCCTTGTGCAGTACAATCACTGTGCATCATCAAAGTCAGTTCCTGTCAATCACTTAGCTTGCACAGCTAATGACATTAGCTAATGCCATTAGCTAACTGGGGGGGGCCTTACCACTCATTTCAGTTACATGTCTCCAAGCCCGATGCTGATGACATACTCTGCTGATGAAACAGCCACTTTTCAAAATGTTCCGTCTTTACCACAGACATAATGCAACAAAGGCCCCCCCTTCTGTTTCTATCAAATTAGATGAAAATAAAAAAGCCTCGGAGGCATGAAGCCTGTATTTGAACTTTGGAAGCTTAGAGTGTTTCACCTAAAAAAAAAAAAAAAATTAGGTATGCCAGGTGGATGAAAGGGGTGTATCAGCAGGGGGCAATTGCCTCAAATCCATTGACTCAATTATAAATTGTTCATTGGCAAAGACGCATTTAGTGTCAACACCCCTAAGAAGAGCTGCTTATCTAGGTCACCCAGGCACAACTCAAATACTGTATGCCTTTATTGGAATTTTACTTATTTTCTAATTAATTAATTTCACTTAAGCTTTTTGCCAACAAAGATTTAAGGATGATGCAGCACACAACTCAGAAAATATTCCTTATATATATATATTACATCAAAAACTGAGTTTTTCCTTCCTCACCAGCTGCAATACTAACTGCCTTCTAATGAACGCATCTGCTGATTTGAAAAGAAATTTCCTAATGTTTTCTTATGGTCATGTTTAGGCATGCGCAGCAGAAGGATTGCATTCCTGCTGTAATATCGAAAAAGTGAACAGTGACTTCAAGTATTTATTTCAACCCAAACCTTTCACAGCTGGATGACCACACACAGGAGGTGAACCCTGGTCTCTGGTGCTGTCACAGCCCTACGACTAGCCTAAAATCTCCCTCTTCCTGTACTGTAAAAAAATTTAAAAAAAACAACACTTTGCAAGTGAACATAATTTAGGAAGCAATTACGTTTCCAACAAAAAACAAATGGCAAAACAAATTGCATACAAACATAAATTCTAGCAGACAGGGTTGTTCAAGCATACCAAGCGTTAGAGTGAAATACTGAGTAGGATGAAACAAAGATTAGACAAAACTGAGGCGAGGACAAATGCCCAAAACTACATTTTTTGGACTGTTTGCTGAGCTCTCTCTTTCAAATCATCTCTCACCATCATGTGGTGTTTATTCAGCATCACTGTAAACTAACTTGAAGGTACTGGGCGTGGATCCACACTCCACAGTGCAACAAGTCTGGACGTAGTAGCTTTTAGAAGAATACAAAAATGATTGTCTTTGTACCATAAATTTTACTCGGATCTTTACATGAGCTTTCACTTTATAAGTTGTGTCTCTGTTTTATGACCCACCTAATGTGACATATGGCTCCCTGGTGTAGCGCTTCCTTCTGCTGCTCTCTGGAGCCTTGTGTAAAATACAGTGTCACACAGGCTTCATCCATCAGTGTACTTCATTCAGTGATGGCACGTTTTCACACTGGATTTGGAAAATTATTATGCAATGTGCACTTGCCTAGAGAGCTATTGCTTTACAGACAAAATGTGTTCTTTTCAGTGTGATAAACTCTGACTTTGCCTCTGGAAAGTCAAGCACTTTAAGAGACCGACTATTTTAGCTTCCAGGTCGAGGCCTCCGGTAACAAGTATCCTAGTACTTGTTTTATGATAAACATTACAGCACATAGAAATGCCTTCTGAACCATTTAAGGAGAAAACAAGATTGGAAAAAGAAAAAAAAAGCAAGAAGGGGAGATTGTTTTCACATGAGTTTTCTACAAGGTCAGCTTATTCTATAGGCTTCTTCTTTTTCTTTCAGCAGAATCACTACCCAGAAGCACGAAGCCCTGCCAACCTCCTCCCAGCATTAAACCGGGAGGTGCTCAGAGCCAACAAGTAATATCCCATGAGACTTTGGTTTTCAGGACGTAGACGCCAGTTTAGATTTCACAGCCTCAATGTGTGTGTGCAGGGTATACGGTCACTGTGGACTCTTCCTCTCTCCTACCATTGGCATGAGATAATCTGTTAAGCATCACGTTTTCAACTGTTTCATCAGTAGACTGTTAAACACTCACTGTGGAAACTGAGGTAAAGCAGTCCACAGAATGGCTTCAGTGCTGTAAAATCCACTGCAGCCTGTAAAGGATGCGGCAGCAGCATATATATTTGGTCATCTGTTCTTTTGAAAAACAGATCTTACCTGTTACCAGTTTTAAGCTATTAGTTTATGTCAATACAAGTTTATCGATTGTGATTTTCAAAATGACAAAAAACAAAAAGGTACTAAGGCATTCAAACTGAAGCAAGTCGGTGGAAGCATTGTAAAAACACCACCACCAAGTGAAAAAAAAATCATCAGAATAACAAACATATAAACTGAAAAGGTTAACAGGAACAGTTCATTTATTTGGTTTGTTAGACTGGGACTGAAAAACATCACTGAACTTTGACCAGCCTACCACGACTGGTGCACGGACACTTGTCAACCTCTAACAGCACTAACACAATATTGATTAAAAGTCAAGAATGTACAGTATGTGGAAACAACATCAAGGCTTAATGAGCTACATTATGCAGGGCTGATCTTGGTCCTCTGGGGGCTCATGTGGAACTTGCTAATGGGGCTCACCAACTCTTTAATTCAAGAATCCCCTACCACACACATTCAGGGATTGCCTGAGGACCCTTTATGGACAGGTGAACTAACCACCTAACAGGGAAAGAAAAAAAAGGCACATAACATTTGCTATGTACATTAGCAAAACACCGCATTCTTTGGGACCTCTGCGTTTCTCCATATCTTACATAATAACTGAAGCATGCACTTTCGCTGCCCATTTCTTCCTCATTGAATATCATAAAATTAAATAACCCAACCCGGGTTCCTAGGAAATAAATTCATTAGATCAGACGTCACGATTTGCAAACATTCAGTTCTAATGCAGGAAGTAGTGTGCCCTTTATGTAGAGAGGCAGAGAGGTCGGGGGGGGGGGTGGACCTGCCATCACAAACATGCAATAAACGTTCACTGCTTTAACCACCATCTTTCGCTAAGAGTTTTATTTGCCCAATAGGTAGTGCTGAGACTTCTGAAACTACCAATTGTTCGGAAATTCTCCTTCAGATAGCCTCAACACCTCCGGTTACTGTGATTTTTGGTTAGAGTTCTGTGTTGTGTGGAGGGAGGGAGTTAGAGGGAGATTATTAAATTAAATTGAGTCTAAATGCGTTTTGGTTTTGTAACTTTTCAACTTTCCATCCAAATCCACTCGGGCCGGGCCCACACACATACAAAAGAGCAGGCAAACTCAGAGTGGGAATCCTCCCACTCTTGTTTAGCACAGTGCCATTTATACCGAGAATTCAAGTACGTATTTCTGAACAAGTTTTAAAAACTACAGTATGCAGATGAAGACAATTACAGATAAATAGAGAGTTGTCATTTTTGTATTTCACCTATCATTCAACATGGCTTTCATAATACCAAAAATAATTTATAAGTGCTCTACAAACCAGTAAAGTCCAGCTCTGCCTTTTTAGTGACTTATAATGGTGATATAATTGTTATAATTAATTATTGATCTTGCATTGCCACATTCTCAGACCAGATGTAAGCAAAGGATCCCTCTGGTTGGTGCGGCATTAATAAAGTTGTTCATAACTTTTATTAGTTTGCTTTACTTTGAAGTGGTAGGCGGGCTTTCACCCCTCAAACTTTCTCTGACTAACATGACAACCCTCCAATCTGTCTTGTTAAAAAGGCTGCTTGTATCACATCCTATAGCATGCCAGGCTATGTGGAGTATTTCCAAGTGTCCTGATGGCCAGTCTGACAGTATGCGAGTGCGTGTGTGTAGGTATCCTCTACAATATGTGCTTGTCAGTGCGCATGTCTCGGAGACAACCTAGAACCTCTCGGTGAAAGCAATCAGGTGGCTGGAGAGTTCTAAGATGCTGCACGCTGAATCTGTGGTTTTTCCTCTCCCTCCTCTTCACTTTCACCTGCAAAGATTGTGAGGCTGAGCAGATTCACCAAGTCTTTGGCCTACCTGTAGATTTGTGGAGTGGCTTTCACATGGTGAAAAGAGCCCCTCGCCCGATTTTCTTTTCTTTTTAAATACAAATTTTGGGGAACATTCTGGTTCTTTTTTGTATTTCTCCACCACTTTTCCAATTGGTTATAATAGCATTTACTCATTTAATTGCTGGGATTCACCAGAAATAATAATACACTACACCAGGTAAGATGAGCCATTTAACCAAACTCACTTACTTGAGAGTTCAAACAAAATTGCAACTGTCAGTCTTAAAACTGTGCTGCATGCATAAGTCGGCCGGGTGCAGAACCTACTGTAGTGTCTTGCCACAGTGAGGCTGTCGTGCTAACAGCAAAGAATCTTGTACGTTGTTGTTTACCTGGTTATTATTATAAACTGTATACTTTTACTTGAGCACAAATTTTTTGGCTACTCTATACCCACCTCTACAAAACTGGCTGTTTATCTTCAATCTGTCAAACCATCTGACTCCTCTTGTTGCTAATGCACCCAGGTTTAGCGAGGCTGCCGCATTCCCAGATTGCAGCAGTGATTTTTCCCTTTTTAATGAAATGTTACCAAATGGAAGGATAAACAAAACTCAAACATTTAAAAAAGGTTTCCGAGTGAGAAAGTGTTTTACATGCGCCTTAGACTGGCAGGTAAATTAAAAGGAAGAAAACACAAGATTTAAGTCTCCCTTCCCCCCCCAGCCAGCCCACACATAACACAGGGAAATATATACACTTACAAACATATCCACAGGCAGGGGCACACACTGAAAAAAAGAAAAAAAAAAAAAACATTCACCCACACACACAAGTTTTCCCAAGTGCAGAGCTGCCCAAACGTAGTGGAAAACGGTCCTTTTCTGGGTTGTGTCCGCAGCCTGTTATTCCTGGTGCTCTGCAGTGTCATGCTCACACGCTGCATCCCATATACTGCAAGTGCTGCTACAACAGCCCCCCCACCACACACACACACACACTAGGCAACTGTCACAGTTCATTCATGTTAATATTACAAGATATTGGATTCTGCCACAGCAGCTTACAGCTAATTATAAGCCTCATAAATCATATATGTCCTCCTGGCTGAAAGGAAATAATTAGCATTTCATTAACCGTTCCACACTGAATAGCTAAAAATCACCCTATTAAAAATAAAATAAATAATAAAAAGAAAAGGTTGCATTTACAGCGTCTCTTACTGCGGGACCATTTCCTTCCTTCTGCTGTGTGAAGAGTTACAGTGACGTGCGGCCGAGGCTCTTACCTGCGCACAGGAGGAGCGCGGTGAGTCCCACGCGCCGGAGCGGCCCCATGCCTCGCGGTGGACTCGGGTTTGGTGGTGGTGGTGGTGAAGGTGGGGGAAGCCGCCGGATGACTCCCTCAGCACAAAGCGGAGACACTTTGCACGCAGTTTATCCTCCCTGAGCGGTTCTCCATTTATAACAAACCCGCCGTGTTCCGCGCGACGCCACCTGCCAGCACAGACACGAGCGCACGGTCAGTGTCGGCCCCGCACAGGGTCTCACAGGGTCTCACAGGGTCTCACAGGGTCTCACAGGGGGCACAGGGTCTCACAGGGTCTCACAGGGTCTCACAGGGGGCACAGGGTCTCACAGGGG
>JAVQJF010057081.1:0-15124 GCA_036023855.1 Gadopsis marmoratus
TGTGTTCACAGTGGGCCTCATATGTTCATACCAACATCAGTGACTACATCTACGTATAGTAGTGTGTTTTAATGTGCTCTATTTAGTAATACTCATAGTGCTTGATTACATATATCAAAAGGTAAAAAGGATTATAGAAAAAAATCCCACACACCCCGACAAGGAACATGACATGCTCGCCTTCTTTTATGGTTTAGCTCGAGGATTCGTACCTTTTTGTATCCGCACTACTATCAAAGCCCCGCAAGATATACTCTAGTCCTTTATTCATGATAACACAGGCTTTTGGATGGTACTCCTGTTAAGAGCATTATTCATAGTGTATGCTGTGGATATGTGGCCTCTTTAAGCCATCTGTGTTGACGTTTGTATCTCAGCACTTACTTTCGGAGGATATTTAGAGCACCAATATGCTGCGCATTTTTCCTGCATCCAGGGGCATGTTAGTATGCAATGTGAGATAACTGCTTTCAGTCCCACACGTACGCCTTTGCTTGCCTGTCAGCTAGGCTTTAAAAAGAGGAATACACTGCAGGTGAGTGGGGCAGGAGGCTGTTGACAGAAGAGCTCCTTCCGTTTTGGTGCTCGAGGTCTCCAACACCTCAGAACTCTCCAGCACAGCAGTGAGAAGTTTTCTGCTGTCTGCAAAACTTTACAGTTGACCTTGTCGCCGCAGTCTTGAGCCAGTGGGGATGTTCTTTCAGTGCAGTGCAGTTGCGCTCAGCCAAGGAGAAAATGCACAGAAAAATCGAGGTTTGAGAGGAGCCCAGCACAGGAGGAGGGCTTTCAGATCAATTGTTCTCCTGGGAGACCACCTGGCTCTTTCGCACCAGCAGCTCCAGCGAAAAAGGAACAGTTTGGCTATGAAGTGTCATGCAACGGTTATTTTGTCATGACTGACAAAAGGAGCACACAGATAATAGCTGTCATCATTATTATTTTTAAAGTTTAAATTTAAAATGCGACCAACATATTTAACTTTTTAGGGGTACAGTGTCTTTGAATTGACTCCACTGGATTCCTGTAGCTAAGCAAAGTAATATTTGTCTCCACAATTAATAGAATGTGAAGTTAAACTGAAATCTGTTATTAGCTTAACACATAAAACTGTATGAACCAATATTTTGTTTGTGTTTGGTCGTACCATGTGCCAGTGCAGTGCACACAAAGTGGCAACATTAGAATTGCTGCTAATATTACAGTCGCATGGCTTTACTCTCCCAGTGAAGCTTTTCAGGGGCTAATTTGTCTCCCTAACCTGTCAGCTCTTATATGTGTGAACCACTGTTACTTATAGTGAACGGGTAATACATGCTCGTGCTTTCTCCCATGTAGACAAGAGGCCTACTGTAGTTGCTTCACATTTCCTCCTTTGTGGTAGAAGGAAATAGAAGGCCATACACTTCTAAGTGCCCGAGAAATCTTTCAAACTATTTGAGTCAATATGTCATTTGTGCATTCCAAAAAGCAGTGTTGGAAAAATAATGCTTGTTTGTGTTAAAAACCTTAGTGACTGTGACGAACACATGGTGTAACATTAAAGACCACAGGGGGTTCTAGATGAAGATGTATCTGTATGTTTACACTCTATAAGATTAACCCTAAGGATGCCAGAAACAGTGTTTGCAGAGCCGCAGTCTTATCTAAATGACATTATTGCCTTATGAGCTTTTGGCCTCGGGATTTCAGCTTCTTTCGGTGAAGCTTGAAGAGGTGTATGAGCAGAGGGATTAGCAATTGAAGTGCAGTTTCAGTGTCACAAGCAGAGATGTTTTGGGAATTGCCCTAGCAAGAAGTGAGCTGCACTCATGCATAATGGATTGAAGTGCACAAGACCACAGGCTCGCTCATTCACCTTCATTGCCCAGTCACCATTGCTAGAAAATCATTTTTTCATTTGCCAGTTTAAAAAACATGATGTATTCCAAGGCTGCTATCCAAAACCGTTACTTCAGAAGCAAGGTCATTAGGTCCATAGCCATCTTTGCCTCACAATTGTCGATGCTTTTTGAGCGACAGCAAGATGGAAGGAGAGAGTCATAAGGAATAATAGACTTCTGATGCCAAGGTAACAGAAACCAACATGGCGAATTAAAGAAGGGCTGAGGTTCATTTAATTTATATAACAATATATAATAATAATTTAATTAGAAATTCTAAGAAGTGTTGAACACAGCAGGTAAATAAGTTCCTAGGCATTATTTAGAGTGCAATGTATAGAAGCGTTCCACAAAACTAAATTCTAAAGAAAGACAAAGGTTAAGCAGTCAGCATCTGGAACTTTTATTCACACTTTTCTAAGCACAATCCCTGACAATGCACTATACTTGGCTGGGTTAGTTTGTCTGGAGAAATCAATCCCAATTATCTTGGAAGCCAAATGATTTTATTGTTTTGTCTGGTGATGAGAGGTAATGTGATTTCTAACCTGTATCTGACAACTTTAGACATTTAATGTGCAATGTAACACAAACAATGATATATGCATAAATTAGAAACATATTGAGACAACTGCATGAAGTGTGAACAACATCTTTATTCAAATTGTGAAAAAGAAAACTATTTACCTGAATAATTTTTCTGAAAAGTGCTGGTAAAAAAAAATAAAATAATGCTGAGTTTTCAGCATTGTGGCTTTGGTACATCAATAGAATGTCAAACTGTGAACGAGTGGTGTACAATTTCCTCATATCTCAATGGCAGGTTAAACAGTGATCATTTACAGGATTCATTGTCAAAAGGCTTTGATTAGTCATGTTTGCAAAACTGATAAAGAAACACAAAATAGTTACACCATCAAATAGAATAAAGCAATAAAAATGTGTGTTTTATTCAGAATTAAAGCACATTCTTCCGTAGCGCATTCCACTTTGGGCATCTGCGTTTTTCATAGCTCGTTTTCTCCAAAGTAATTCAAATGAGCATCTTTCATTTGAATTCATTCATTCATTCATTAACCATACTGCTTATCCCGAAGGGTCGCAGGGGGGGCTGGAGCCAATCCCAGCTATCATTGGGCGAGAGGCAGGGAAACACCCTGGACTGGTCGCCAGTCAAACGCAGGGCAGACAAACAGACATTTAGGGTCATTTGAATTGTTTTTTATTAATATAGAACATCCAATAAGGACTGATTTGGTGTTTTTGCAAGTCAAAGGACACCCCGGTGTATCAAACTGGGGTTAAAATTGGTTGAAGAAGTGAAAATGTGTAAGCATTGTTTCAAATGACTATATTCACACATGTAGCTGGAACCTGCTTCACACTGAGCCACAGTGATTATAATTAAGCCTAGTGTTAATGTAAACGTCCTGGTGTCTTTTGACCTGCAAATCACCAAATCAATGTTTATTAGGCAGGTCTCCTGGTGACATGATGACATAAATAGACAGCAGAAATGCATGCAGTTTCTGACAAAATTGTTATTTTCGGTGATGATTATGTGCAACTTCATAAACTTGTCTGTGTCCAACATCCAGTATCCACCATGTGTATGATGAAAAACAACATATTGGAGAGTCTATTGTGGAGGAAGTGGTTTATCCAGTCCTCTAAGTGGATTATGTGTGTTTTGCATTAATGGAACCCATAACAATGTTTTTCGGCGGAGCAGTCTTCTGCTTGGCCTTGGTTTTGCGGCTGTGTTTGTCAGACACTGAACTTGACTCTCTGCTCCCTGATTTAAACAGCTCAGATTGCGAGTTTGAACTGCCGGGCGACCTGCTTGTAAGCAGCTTTTGGCTAGAGGTGACAGAGGCGGGGATCTGATAAGGGCTCAATCGCAACCAAGGTCGAGAGCTGCGGAAATAGTGGTTTCTGGCCAGCGTCGAGGTTGCAGAGCAGGTGGGGAGCGCTGGCGCAATTGCAGCTGGTGCTGCCATGTAGTGATATGGATAGGAGAATAATCCTCCAAAGGGTGACAGTGACATTCCCTGTGTGAAAAAAAAAAGAAATTGTTAGTTTTCCTAATACTGTGGCATGGATTGTCCGATCTTCCTACATTATCATGCCTGTAAAATAAAAGTATTACTTTTGAGGTATTGACACTGTGGCACTGAACAAAAGACAAACAAGAAACCACAAAAAAATATGACGTTACAAAGCCATGCATGACATCTGTAACTTGATTTGGTTTAAACTGTTCTGTGTCTCAGTTCATACTTACACTTGCAATTTTAAGTACTGACAATTATGGCAAAATGCAGTGCACTATGAGTACCCAGAAGGTGTAGTCGAAAAGATAAGTGTGGAACACTGGACACTTCTCACCCTCAGTGGTCACCATCGTGGCTACGACTACCAACCTATGAAAATGGCCACAGCTGTGATTGTTACAGTGAACATCGCACTAAAAGTAAAAGCACGTTTGTATTTATTCGTTTTTAATAAAACTGAATTGAAGTCATGTGAGCAAACAAGCCGGCAGACATTTGGCGGGCGACAATCACGGTCAAATATTAATATGATAATGCTCCACTCGGTTGCATTTCACCATTTAAAAGAAGAAGAACCAGTCAAATGTTGCAATTTTCATTAGTGCACAACAGCCGTGTTCAATTTGAGATAACACTGCCCTGTTAAACGTCACACAACACACAAGTAAGTAAATAGTGAACACTGTGTTCTGCATGGAAGTGCACTAATGGAAGTATCCAAATTGACACAGGGCACTGGTTTATAGTTCAAGTATTTCGAGGTGCTAGCAAATGACGTCAATTGTGTTAATTGATCTAATCCTATCAAGCAACAAGATTACTATTTAACACTTGTGCTACTGCTGTACTAATGCTTTACTCTACATAGACAATTATCTGTTTGCTGCAAGGGCCTTTAAACTATGCAAACAGTTTAATATGGGCTTATTCTGAGGGTGCATGATATTTATTATTATATTATAATTATATTTTTTATATTGAACCTGTTGTTTGTCCACAGTAATTGCTTTTCCAGAGAAAAACAATATTGTGGGCAATCGAGGCCATTTTTCACTCTTTGAGAACATTTGGAGAAAGTGGAAATGGCATGCAGCAGAGACGTGTTTGGGGGGCCAAGAGTATGTCAGTCTGACGTACACAGAGATGACATCTGCACTTTACTGAAGATGATCCTGAATAACTAGGACATTGTTTCTGGAAAGACAACTTCAACGTCATTTTGAAGTGATTTGAGGAGCAATGAAATTCCATTCCCCTCGGAGTGGCGGCAGATGTTTCTGGGAGAAAATGCATGCATAGTGCTCTTACATGTGTGCGTGGACCCTTTAAGGACCCAACAACCTCAGGTTACGATATTTGTTGGCTACGTGTGTTAAAACGTGCGCTGTACTAGAATGCAGTACGCACCTGAGATGCCAGCATGTGCTGTGACAGGTGCAACATGAAGGGAGATGGAGAGCTGATGCTTTGAGAAGAAAGGCCTCCATTTTCTAGGTTATTTATTCCGGGCAAAGAAGAAAACAGATGTCCCATACCCGTGGTGGGAAAAGCCTCTGGCTTCACTGTCAACTGTCCAGGATGAAACAACAAAGGCGCCCCGAGCTTAAGAAACTGTTGGCTGTGCGCACTTGAGAAATCCAAAGTCTGAAGGTGACCGGCGCTGACGGATGATGAGCTCTGCGTTTGCAGCATCACAGGCAGGACCCCGTCTTTCATTTCGCTCATGTGCTTTCTTGAAGACTCAATCTCGACAGGGCACGTGTCCTCTGACGTTCTCCACACTGTCCTTTCTTTTGTTGTGTCCTGATTGCCGTTGCTCTTACAGAGAGCTGGCTTGTTCCACAGTATCTCCTCGCCCGTCTGACTCAAAGTAGACACATGTTCAGTCCTGGAGGCGCTGGCTACAGCGATGTCCTCATCTTGTAGATCAATATCTGAATCACTTCCGATATTGTTCTCATCTGTGGGCAAAAAACCCAAACATATATATTAAGTGTATTTGTAGTTAAAAGTAAAAAATAGCACATTTCTGCCTTGTTAGTACGGCATGGTGTTAGAACACAGAGGGGACAAATGTGATAGACTCTTTGTGCAAACATCTGGAGGCTTCTAGTAGACAGCGTTCCTGTGTGACTAACCCAAGGCGCCAGAAACTAACAGTTGATTCATTAAAGCAAACTATTTGGGTTTTTGTCAACTTGAGTCACACAGTGAACTGAGGTCTCCATCTGAACAACGTCCCTCCATGTTTGCGTAGTTCACATTGCTGCCATCCTAGTGCTCAAGAAGCAAATCATGTCACCGCAGTTTGTTGCATGTCATGCCCCTCTCTTTCTCCCCATGTTTGTCTCTGTCAGCTGTCCAATAAAGGCAACAACGCCAGTGCAAATAGAGAATGATTCAATCAGGATTCAGTCATCCCCCCCGATTCTTACAACACATTCTGTTATCTCATTATCTTATTCTTCACCTTGGAAAGGGCACAAAACATTTTGAACTCAATGTCCACTTAAGACCACATGCAGTTCAAATCTAATGAAAAAGCTAGTATAGAAAAAGAAAATCATCTCCAGTGACTCTAGGTAACACCTCAGGAAAGCCGACGCCTTTTCACGGAAGACATTTTGACATCACGGTAGGAAAAGCACAGGTGTAAATGACACAAATGACAATGGCTTAATTCCATTTAGCTGCTCCGTTTCTACAGGATCCCTGGTATGGGTGCATGCTGGCTCGCTGTCACACTATTGGGACACTGAATAGAACAGAGTCGTCGTTAATGTTATTAGTGTGCACGTGCTTTTCCTACTATGCCCAGTGTATATGTTTGCCTGTGAAACGGGCCTATTTTGTTAACTTCTGCAGTCTAATATGATAATGATGGGTCATTCTCCATTTGTGTGTAAAGACATAATAGACTGCAAGTTAACCCACCTTGACAGGTTGGCGTGGACATCAGAGGGCTGCTCACCAGCTCCCGAGGGGAATAAAAGGGATCACTGGTACTGGGTCGATCACATGAGTCATCAGAATCAGCACAGTCCAGGTCCGCTTTGCTTTGGTACTCATGCAGCGGAGAAATGGTTAACTGCTTATTCCTGCAGGATCACAAACTGAGATTAGGTCCACATACAGGCCTTTGCCCACATGCGCTTTAATATTTTGAGGAATTCTGACAAATACCTTTTTTCTCGTCTCCCATTTCCAGTGTCTCTGAATCCTTTGGCAAAGGGATTGTTGTCGATTTTTAGCTGCGTAATCTTACGGAGAAGAAGAAGAAGAAGAAGAAGAAGAGTCAGCAAGTTAGTCATTGCAAAGCTAAGACATGACATCAGAGTGAAGGTGTAACATCAATACCCACAAAGCTCATATGTGAGACTAATGAGTTTTGGAACCTTGTTTTTTTTTAGGCCCTAATAATCCTAAAATCTATCTCCCACTTTCCCAAACCATTCCAGCAGGCACCAGACTTTCTCAAATAACATCCACATCATTGCAAAATGGTTGCCAGGTGCATCCCGTGTATGATGCACACATGCCACTAGATGAGGCCTGTGTGTGTGTGTGTGTCTGTGGGTGGATGGGGGAGGATGAAGTTTACCTTTTCATTCTGATAGGCAGTGACAGCAATGAACTCCGTCTCCGGGAAAACGTAAGTCCGGAAGGTGCTGTATGGAAGCTTCATTATGTCGTTGGCTCTCACAATATGAAATCTGGGTTGGTATTTATGCATTGAATTCAAAATTGTCTGGAAAGATGAAGACAAAGAAAGTCTCCAATGAATGTTGTTGCCTGTTAAATGACATAAATGACTTAAATTACAGCGTTAAATAATGTTGGAACGGTCACTCTGAACTCAAATTGACATGGTCTGTTTCCATCATGTCCATTTAGAATTGGGTTATCAATAACAAGTCTAATGCGCTTAAAATTTAAATGATTGCTACTTACAAATCCGTGCTTATCCGACATATTATTGGTGAGTTTGAGTTTATGAAAAGCAATGGGCTTGCTCATCCACTGCTCCCCTTTGGAGGGGCTGTCTGGGTGGATGTACATGCGCTTTGGCATCTCGGGGTCAGCTTTTCCAGCCACCATCCAGCGGGAGTTGTGAAACTTGTAGCGGCAGTCATCAACAGCGACAATGTCCATCAGCAGGATATACTTTGTCGTGTCGTGCAGCCCGTCTACCCGGACTTTGAAAGGCGGAAACATCCTCCTGCAGCAGAGAATCAACAAAAAAGGAATGTAGCTGTTCATGGAAGCTTTAATTTGGACTTTTTGCAAGCAAGGAGCTTCTGGGGTTGAGGATTTAAACATCTAACCAGAGTGGGAATTTAAACTTTTTTATTATAACTTATAGGTAAATGAGCAAGGATTGAACGGGATCCCTGGAACTAAGTGAAGGGGGATTGTGGTCCGGGTCGTATTGGTTCATTGGTATTATGTATGAAGATAAGTCTGTCAAAGTTGGAGAGAGTTCTGTTTCGCCTACAAGACAGCTAAATATGATCCCATAATAAAAAAGTAATATTATATTGGACCATATAATACAGTTATGCCATTTCAAACCCACGACTAAGCCCCATAATGGTACTTTCATGAATTTAATAAAGCAGCCAGTATGCATGTTGTTGACGTACCTTCCTGATTTTGTAATCACCATCTCAGTTCCCCTTTTGTGGAATTCATTCCATAAATTCATCGAGTCCAGCGTGACTTTCGGGTCATCATCCTGCCCTTCGTCTGCCTGCAGGCTCTTCAGGGACCGCGGGTGGTGAGCGGGCTGATGTTGGCGTCCCAGGGCTGCGTGTAGCCCCGCGTCAGAGGCTGCCTGCTCCGGGAGAGGCTCGGACCGGGAGGCGACGTCCGGGAAAGTCAGCGCGGGGGTAACCGAAGGCTGAGCGGTGGTGAAGAAGGCTGACAGGGGCAAGGAGCCTGGCCGATGAGCGTGGAAAGGATGGTAAGCCATGGAAACCGCTGTGCCAGCTGGAGCTCTCATCAGGGCGCCCGAGCTGACAGGTCGGTGCTGTAAAGCCTCGAACCCTCCGGGCGGTCTACGTCCAGACGGCGACAGCCTTTTTAAGAGTTGGTGAGTTTTGTGACATGATCAAGAGATTATGGGATGGGGGGGGGATGCAAATTTCCACAAGTCTCCAGATGCAAGGGGCAAAGGCGAGAGGATGAATCCGCGGGTAGATCCCCCGAGGAGGGCAGCGCACTTTGGGACCAAAGCTTGTTAGAAATAAGAACTACAGTGGCAACAAGGAGTGAGGACACAGAGAGAGAGAGAGAGAGAGAGAGAGAGATGCCTTTCTACTCGGACTCTACTGAGCCGAACGTGCAGCGCTGTCCTGGGCGTGGTTTCTGTCCTGGGCGTGGTTTCTGTCCTGGGCGTGGTTTCTAACGGCCGGATTTTTGGTGCGTCAGATTAGTATAAATGAGTGAATGAATGAATAGTTAAAGTGCTTTGAACTAGTTCAGTTTTGATAACCTTATAGCGATAATGATAATAGTAACAATAATTAAAATAATAATTGAACTGATGTTTTTTTCTATTGTTATTGTTGTTGTAATAGTATAGAAGCCTGATTATCATGCATTACTTATCATTTATATCAGTTCTGTCCTAAATCTAGACGTAAGACTAATCTTTTCGGCCAGCTTTTTAATGATTCTTGCTTGTTTACTGTGTGTGAAGTGTCCATACATGAAATCCACATTTATTATTAGGTTATTATTATTATTGTTGTTATTATTATTATAGGATGATCATCCTGCTATGTTCTTCAAAACGTGTGTCCTTATGGAAATCGCCATCTCTTCCCGTGACACAGGCCTTGAGTCCACTTCAGGCTGCAACGTACAGACAGTGACATTAATGGTAACTTTAAACTCTGTTCCTCCATCTGCTCATCCATCTTTTGAAAACATGTCACACACGATTCTTGATTGAGTGGGCCTGCGTGGGTCTGTTAATTGAGGCGGACTTGGCGCCGCTTGGCGTCCCACAAAGAGCCCAGAGCTCTCTCCTGTCACTTCACATTTAGGCAGCCCTTCAAAATCCTCAAGTTGGCTGCTCCAGTTTCTCTGCCTAGTGCAGTCTACAGGCTGCAGAGCTCTGGATTTTGCGAACCAGCAGAAAACCCGAGTTGTAGGGATGAACATGACTCAAATCCAAGGATCTAAATAAAGCAGAGCTTATCTGGCTTGGGATAAAACATCAGGGCAGTGAGCCATTTGTCTGTTTCTATTTTCGTATTGAGGTAGTTAAATTTTTTTTATTATTTTTAAAATTTTTAAATCTGATTTAGGGCGAAATGTGCACAGATTTGTAGTCATCCATCCATCCCTTAGGCTATTCTTGTTGAGGAGAGTCTCAAATCTTCCACCACACAAACACACATTTGAATTCAAATTAAGTTCACTTGTTCCTGATACCTCGTCGGGTTTAAATTAAATATGCCAAAAAGTTACAAAGTCTTGTTACAATCTTTCATTTGCACGGATTTCCTTTGTTACATCACTGCAAAAGGTGGACCCTATGTAGATTGTCTTTTATTGGGAGATTCAGCAGGTTCACTGGTAATATCAAATATTAATTTTACAAGACTTCAGTGTAACACAAAACGATGCCAACTCAGAAAAATGTGTTTTCCTATCATAAGCGTAGTGTAGTTTGCACTTTAAAAAAATCTAATTCATCATTATTATTATTATTATTATTAGCTTAGTAAGTCTTTGTGTGCCTGTGTGTCTCGGCTTTTTCCTGAAAAGTCAGATGGTCCTAAAGACCTAATAATGTCCTTAGATGCCTTTGAGCCCCTCATATTACACATCAAAATCAGCACAATGTCTATAGATAAGGTCTCATGAGGAGATGTTGAGGAAAGTTTAACTCAACTGCCACTGAATTTAAAGCTTTGGTTAAATGATGTAGTTTGATCTGATTTGCCTTAAGTAACCCCCCCTCTCAACAATTTCTTAAGGTCAACTTAACAAGAGTCATTCACAGGCCTATAAAGGAACTGAAAAGTATTGATTGATAGACAACCTATATGCACTGACTGAATGCCTTAGTTTGCGTGCCTAAAATATCAAACATTTTTGCGTTTTTTAATATAAGTTTGTGAGAATATATTTGTGTAATATTGCACACACAAGGTAGAAAATCACAAGGCACTTATTAATAACACACACACAGAGTAATGTAGGATTACTGATAATATAGACCAATTATAGATGAATTTTGGAGAAAACGTTCCATGTAACATACTCTGTGGTCATCGCTTCTAACGGAATATATATAGTAACTCTGTTCAGTATTTTGAAATCAGTGAATAATGATTGTTCACTTTTATCAGTCCTGTCCTCTTTGGGTAGACTAGAAATAATAACCCCCCAAAAAAGTGTGTTTCTCTTTCCTGTACCAAGGGCTGAACTACAAAGAGTGCAAAGTGAAGTGGAGTGCTGCTTGACAGTTACAAGGCAGGAAAGGCTCCGGATAGGAAGTGATCTCACAGGTCCCACAAATGATGAATGGCTCCCAAGATAGTGAAGGGTAATAACTTGTAATCAAAGCCACAAGACGAGTTCAGAGAAGCACGACTGAGAGAAGAAGAAGGATGGGAAGACGTCATTCTTCACTGCTTTCTGTAAATATCCACAGAAATGGCGTGCACGAGATGGCCAACAACACTGTGAAAAAAAGTCTGGGCTTGAAGAGGAGAGTAGGGGTGGCTGGGTCTGGTTTTCCTCACTCAGTGATACTGTGATGGGATGGTCTGTGATACGCCTCCGTTCGACTCTGATGCAGCCTCAGCCGACAGCTTGAGAGAAGCGCCAGAACAGGAAGGAGGCAATCAATCTGAGTGATGGCGCATGGATTTCACCTCCCTGGTCACAGTCCACACATGGGACAAATTCAGAAGAATGTTAGGCCACTGAGGGTTCCTGGCAAGTCATCCAAAGGGCAAGCCAGTAAAGTACATATTACATCTGAGGGTGGGAGAACACTCTTAAATGACAAACGGGAGGAAGAGGACGGGAAGATAACTTAAGCGTGGACTTAAGGCCGAGCAGAGAGGTCTAAGTCCCGGTCACCTCAAGTGTTGCCTGGGCTCTGTAGTGTCTTGTTTTTATCATGACATGATACTGGTAACATAATAGACACAACACATGGATCCGTTTACCCTGACTGTAAGATCTAGATGCTGGGATTAACGTAGCTCCAAAATCAGGAAGCTGCATTACCGCAAAAAGGCTTGCAGATGTATTAAGTCATTTATTTTGCATGCTTATCTGGAGTGATTCATGATGGTATCACTTTCCCGGCCAAAGCTCAGACTTCAGTGTACTTTCTGAGCTCCGGCAGAGTGCAATGTGAATGTGGCTCATTATCACAAAGGGGTTAAGAGGATGAACTCCATTAAAGAGCTGAAAGCTTTGTTGTGCATCTTAAAGGTTCTGTGTGGAGATTGCAGAAAGAATGTCCGTGGAGTCCGTGAACTGTTTGAAAATGACTTTATCAGCTAATGATATGAAGCAACCAATGCCAGAAGCATGCAGTGTAGCTAAGTTACAGCTAGCTGACTAACCTAGCAGGTTAGTGAGTTGGTTCAAGTGAGTATGAATGGAATGATTTTTAAAATATTACTTACAGCAACTGCAGTCTTTACATGGACTTCCAAAGCACGTGTTTATTGGCATCCAGCCTTAAGCCTCTCAGTGTCAAAATAAGAACTGCACAAATGACTTACATCAATTCATACTTTTGCTATAAGTTGTATTTTCAGTATAAAACATTCCATCATTTTGCTGTAAAAGGCGAAAAAATGCTTTGAACTCGTATGCAATTTAACGTGAATGGCTCGTGTGTGTGTGTGCGCACTGACCTCTGAGAGAGTGAGAGACATGCTGTCTATAAGATAAACCGAATGTTTGGGTTGCATTAACCAATTTGTGGTGGTGTTTTAAGCACAGACTCTGAGTATCTGGGATTCCAACCTAATCTAATGACAGGGACACAGAGACACAACTAATCATAAAGAGAGGGCCAAGTCATTGCGCTTGCTGCAGGGACTATAAATATATAGCCCCAAATTTAATCAGGGCCTAATAGACACGCTGTAAGAGACGCCAGTCAATTCTAACCATCTTACAGCCTTATGAACTCCAAGAGCAAAGTGGCACTGGTTACAAAACATCCAATGGCCTTTGAAAGAAAGCAGCTTTTGTTCACGTAATGGAATTAAGAAATATTTTTGCTTCCTAAACAAGTTAAACATTCCACTCATTGGCATGGCAGACAAACGTCTTATTTTGGAAATAAGCCTCGGGCTTAATAGCGCTGACTCCCTGTCGAGGCACTGTTACACCACTATGACTTTGTTTGTTTAGATTTATTGGATTTACAGGAAGACGGAGAAAGTGTTTTCCTGCAAATTCATTTAGCGGGCTTTCAGAGGGACTGTCTATTCAGCAACTGATGAGTGTGTGTGGCTCTGAACTTTGAAATCTTCTTGCATGCATGTTTTTACTAAAGCACCATTCAAGAGGACATGGCTTTCTCACTTTTCTGTTAATAAATCATTTGAATTGCAAATGTAATACAATACATGCCAATTTAGTTTTAAAGATAAAGAAAGCCATGTCAGGACCTGTAATTATCACAGAATGACCCTTATCATGATAAAACCTGTTTGGAGTATTTATGCATACACTACACAGATACAAAGATTACATATTGAAATATTAGCTTGATAGATCTACCATGAAACCAACTTAAGATGCTCTATGTGACAAAACCATGTTAATAATTTTAACTGAGAATATGAGGCTGAGGACATTATTTGTAACAAAGGTTTGGATCTTTATCGTGCGGGATGCTGTGGCACTCTGGTTGCTTTGCTGCATTAGATTTGCTATTCAATTATTTACTGCATATCTTCTAAGCCTGCCACTCCTGTGCAGCAAAGTGTCAGAAATCCCATCAGAGAGACAGAGACAGCCAATAGAAGGCTTTTTTTGTAGAGCTGCTTTTTAACTCATCTCTACCCTGCCTTACCTAAAAGTCTTCATGGAGCATCATCTTTCAGTTCTATTGGAACTCCTAATAGCAGTGTGAGGGCTCTACAGTGCACAACACTTTCTGTGTGCCTTTCTTCTTCTTTTTTAAACAGAGGAGACCTTTCAGAGCCAAATAACCTTGCCTCCCCGCCGAAGGGCATCTGATAGTGGTGGAAGGGACCGGAGAGGACAAGGTTGGGCTCAATATTACATGACAGTAAGTGCAGCTGCATGGCACTGCAGCTCACTTTGTTACACAGGCATTTGTTACACAACATTAATATGCATAACTGCGGTGCATTCCCGTACATCGTGATTAACACGATTCTTAGTGAACATACAACAAATTCCTATGAAGTAAAATACTGATTGCTGAGTTACAACTGGGAGGCCATTGAGGGAGTCAATGGGTCGGTGTAATTTAAGCCTTTCACCAGCCACTTCAGTAGGTATGCTGCATCACCTATAGGATGCACAAGGATCTCATCATCTTTGATTTCTGTAAGGAGTCAAAAAATAAATATTGTGTTGTTGTGAAATATGTGTGTGCTATACTAATCATTGTATGTGCAAACACATTACATTCACATTATACCTCTTTCAGAAAAAGATAGGTCCGCTTTTTGGAAAAGGTCTGAATTTGCAAGAACCTGTCACAACCCGCGGTGGGGGAAGGAGTTGAAGGACCCAAGCGCAGACAGCCAGACAGTAACATGGGTTTTAATATATGCAGAAACGAAACAGGAACCCAAAGCGTACACGTACATGGACTAGACCATAAAAACTTGATAACAATGACTCCAGGAACTCAGATCATGACGCCACAAGGACACAGAGAGCTGAACACACTTAAAGACACAGGACACTTACGAGGGGATGGACCACAGGTGAACACAAGGGAACAGGTGAAACCGTTTACACAATCAAGGCGACACGAGGGAGGCAGAGACAGGACACAACGCAGACACAGACACTCCATTCCACAGTACCACAAGACAGACACGGAGAACTAAAGCCATAACCCACACGACCGGGAAACACACATGAAACACTGACACACAGACAGGGGATGACCCAGGAGCACAAGTAATATACAGGCGTCCTGACAAGGGGCATGACACA
>JAVQJF010057083.1:0-15585 GCA_036023855.1 Gadopsis marmoratus
TGCTCCTTTCTTTCAGGGAAGTAATGTGTGGAACCAAACATAAACACAGCACACCACACCATGAACTTACCCCCCCCCCCCCCCCCTCATGAAATATGGGGTCCATCCTCTCCAGGCTCCTCAACGCATCAGCTGTTCCTTCTTGACCCCCCTTCTCTCTCTCGCTCTCTCTCTCTCTCTCTCTCGACTGATGCATGTCACCAGACGGGTCGGTCTGTACAGTGAAATTTACACCGCAAGGTCTCCTATTCTGCGTCGGTTAGTACACAGCTCCCCAACACATCCCCAACTCACCAGGAGGTTATGAAATTCCAGGTAAAAGTAAGACCCAGGAACCCTTTAAAATTGTTGCAAACAATATATTAATAAAATGTCAATTGGATTTGATCAGTTGATTTACGACACGCAGTTAGGTCATTGTTTAAAGTAAAATAATTACTTCAGCAACTTTGAAGATGGTTGGTCATGGATGGTAGGAAATGGCCAGAACTGCAAAACAATTCACGAAGAAAGAAAAGTAGAAAGTAATCTATTTATTTTGTGTTACCCATTAAAGAGGCGCTTAGGCATACAGTCAGAACTGATGGATAATGTAACTAAAGTCATTGTTGTCTAACCCAGAATATTCCACATAGTATGTTGCATGTAGTACATTTGATTTTTTTTTTAACTGTAAATGAATTGCTAGCTTCAAATTGAAAGCTTGTAATGGTTTTGCATGACAACCGTTAGCATTCTGTTGGCATGAAATAATGTCTGTGTTACCTCTTTTCAGTATGTTAGCAATATTTCATTAACAGATTAACAAAGAATTATATTGGGAGTAATATGTAATGTTTATTAATGAAATTATAACTTGTGTGGAAATGATGAATTGTACATGTTCTTGGCTGTAGAAATATTTGTCGTGGAACAGTCAGTGAATGTCTATATTTATTTATGTGTGTATTACAAAGTTTGGTTTGGATGTGTGCGAATGTGAATGTTTTGTGCGTTCTAGTCTCAAGTTTTTGAACCGGCAAAAAACCCTGTAAAGACATTTTGTAAAAATTGAATTGTAAATACAGTCTTATGTTACATGTTATTTTTCCATGGTAGAAACTGTACAAAATGCTAAGTAATAAAATAATCCTCAACCCGTTGCCTTTGCTGTTTGTTTAATTGAGGTAAATAGACATGCTTTTCCTGCCAGTTTTCAACTATTTGGCAGTTAGTGTTGCTTATTTTGGCTGTACAATCATGGCAGACCCTGTGTACAGCATAGTCACTGATCGGTCCAGGAGCCTGAGACATGCACTCTGCAAGTCCAAATAAACAGGTCATCTAGCTCAACAGCCCGAGCGAATTTACCATCGCTGAGGTCGGGCACCGCTCGGCATAACGCTCTGCTTCTCGGAGCGCTGTGTTTGAGAAGCATTAAATCCCTCCTCTGCTCCACAGCCTTTCACTCTCGTAAAATGAAAAGTGGAAATGTTTACAAGAAAATAAAGCTAAGAGTGACACTGTGAGAGTTACGCCTATATGTGTGGAATGCATGATGTATTTTCTCATCAGGGCAAGTTGACGTGCGTTACATTCTTCTTAATATGGTTTCAGGGAGATAGAGGTTTGTTTACAGCAGATTTACTGAGTGACATGTGGCCGCTGTCATTTAAGTTCATTTTGCAGACGCTTTTGACCAAAATGACTTCCAAGAAGTGCATTCATTTTCCACAGGAACAAGAGCTGTTGTTAAAAACAACACTGCACTAATGAACAGCAAAATCTTCATCAGTTGATGGTTCACTCATTCATTTCCCCCCCCAACTAGCTCATCGGAGCATTCAAACCACTGCATCGTCCATGTTTGTGCTTGACATCCAAACCTGGTATTCTGGACTTGATCACTTTTAATTTCTGTTCTTTCATAGGTAAAAATAAATTAAACGAATCTTGTCCAAAATTCTATTCAGATCAACTAGATACATTATATTTAAAAAAAATATACATTTCATTAAATATTACAATATTTAATAAATATTATTCCAATATGTTACCAGCAGAGGCATAGTTTCCTGTTATGCTGTTGGGCTTAAATCAGAGTTAATACAGTGTTGCAAATATGTCGGTGTTAAAGGAAAAATCAGAAATCATGCACTGTATTGTTTGTGTCTAAATGGGTGCATATTTGTGTGCACGCTTGTCTTTATGAGTCTGTAAAGAGACGCCGCTGTCCAGCTGTTTAGATTTGAAGTCTGTTATCAAATTATTCTGAGCGCTTGTTTTCGCACACTCAGCCTCCTCAGTCAGTCAATGCTTCACCACTCACTTCTCAGGGATGTTGTTTATGTACAGTTCTATTATGTCACAGCAGATTAGTTCCTCTTGGTCTGTGCACGCTAATCCCTCTCTCTTTTCCAGGAGCTGGGCCAGTGTTTAGCCAAGGCTCCTTTCTGTGCGAGCCAGCCCAGCCCCTCTCCCTTTCAGGCTGTCACAGTCCCTCTCTCCACACACCAAATACCATGGCCCTCAAGTGTGAAAACCTCAAAACAAAAGGGCCTCTAGCCTCCTTTGAGGCATGTTGCAAGACGTCCAAGTCTCTGGAGAAAAAAAACGAAAGGAAAAAAATGCAACAACTAAATAATAGGCCAGTCATCAGCACAAAAGATTTGTCTCTGATGGTACATGGCCAGCGAGGGCTCATTCACTTTGCGTGACATTACATCCCGATTGTGAAAGTCAGTCAGGGGATATTGCTTTCAAATTCAAACACATATTTCTGAAAACAATATTATCCATTTGGCTCTTCGAATAATCGCGGCCAGTTAAATATTTACATGTCTCCTGGTTGACATTGGCCCTCATTTCTTTAGCATTGAGAATAACAGTGAGTCCATTCAGAGGAGTGCAACAAAGATAGGCTGTTTCTCCCACACAATTCCTCTGACCCCTGAGCACCCGTTCTGCAGATTAACATTGCAATGAGCCATGCATCACTATTTATCACATATAAGCCACTTTTATGGGTCATCCTACAATAGTTGACAGAGCAACTGTATCATTACTCGTTAAAGGATGGGTGGAATTTAAGTTCTGATGATAGGCACAATCCTAGTACTACTTTGAAGAATGAGGGAAAAGAAATAAAATGGATGGACTTTGGTCTCGCTTTTCAGATGACACCGATTGTAACCTGAACGATTGGAAAGCAAATTTGACTCTCGTGTGACTTTCAGGTCAGTGAGATCATCGAGCAGAGCCAGGCATTCGCTCCAGATTACTACCACATGGACTACATCCATTTGCGCTGGTACTCCTTCAATATGATGAGATGGAATATATTGTCTGTGAGATTGATGAAAAATAACCAGAGTGTCCCCCCCCCTCCATTAGGAAAGGCAATGTTGCTTTAATGCTGTGGTATGGTGAGAAATCTGACCTTGCCCTGGGCAGTGGGCATGTTTCTGCTTAGGCTCTGGTGAGTGGGACCAGGCAGGGGACAGATGAAAGGATCGCTCTGTCAGGCCGCAAAGATGTTCAGTCTAAGTCTAATGAAGACCAGAACACATGGACAGAGCTGAGAACATGCATGCCACACTACACAAGCACTGGGGCTACAACACTGTTGACAAGCTTGGTATTTTTCTCCTGTTCGCTAAAGGTTGACAAAGTGAAAAGCTTGATAAGCACATGTGTGCGATTAAAGAGCACTACTACCAGGACACTGAAGTAAAAACATTGCAACACCAAAGACAGACAGATAATATTTTTGTTTTCTCCGTCTTTCATTTTAGCAACAATTTGGCTCCACGGTGAACTAAATTTCTGAGTCTCTGTGCCTGGAAAAGCTTTCTATTGTGTATATTTTGGATGAAATGGAACATGTGCCATCTTGGGTTGTACAAGTCAGCAGCCGGGCTGCTGTAATAATCCCACAACAGAAGTCTTTCACATAAGCAAAGTTAGCCGTTTATAAGGTGCACCTGTGAATTTAACTAAGGTTAAAGCACAGAATTGGCTTCAACAAAATGTACTTAGTGTGAAAAGTAAAACTACTAACAAAGCAGAATTAATTTCATAGAGTTATTTATTATGCATTATTGTAATTATTGTATTATATCATTGCACTGTGTGGCTAGCCAGTAAAGGCCTTAAAGATGGCCCCCTTCCTCACCTGACCTAAACCCTATTGAGAACTCGTGGGCCCTTCTTAAATAGGAGATTTACGGTGAAGGAAAACGGTACACCTCTCTGAACACTGTCTGGGAGGCTGTGGTTGCTGCTGCACAAAAAGTTGATCATCAACAGATCAAGAAACTGACAGACTCCATGAATGGAAGGCTTTTATGACTGTTATTGAAAAGGAGGGTGGCTATATTGGTCACTGATTTGTTTTTTTGAAACATTTAGAGTTTTTTGTTTATTATTCTCACGTTAACAGATGAAACTAAACAAGTGTCATTTAGTTGCATAATAATTCTGCGCACTAATAGTTGCCCAATAATTGTGCCAAAGCCAAAACCTCACTTTAACTTTCTTGAATATATTCAGGTTTGAGGTTTATTAACATTTTGGATTCACCAAGAGCACTTTCGTTGTTCAATAATAACATTAATCCTCAAAAATACAACTTGCCTAATAATTGTGCACACAGTGTAGTAGAGTAGAAGTATAAAGTGGCATAAAATGGAAACATTCAGGTCACATACACGTCCCACAACAACAATGCTAACTACAGCCTCAAAACTTTCCGTAAAGTTTAACCAACACCTCTCTGAAACAGAAACACTTTGAGCTTCACAAAGAGAGGATTTCATCGCAGAGCTATTGGATTGGATTGTACAGATTTACCCAATAAAGCTCAGTGTATAAAACCGTACATCTAATGACTGTCCGCGCCATTATTCCCACAAGTCACAAACTGATCCTTAAAATGAATTAACCTGCAGTATGAAGACCTTCACATACATTTCCCCTCATCCTGAATTGAAATACTCTTTGTTCAAAGGACTTGCCATTCTCTGGTGTTTGGGTCAAAGGTAAGCGAGAGGCTCAGTATGTTTGTGTTTACAAAGAAAACGTCACCAGAGGAATCGTTATCCAGATCCCTCTTCCCAAACCAAACATCCTTCTCCACAGGCGTACAAAGTGAAGAGATCAGGGAGGAAAGTACCTTCCAGCTGCGTAATAGCTGTTTATAATCCCCTCTGATTAGTGTTAATCCCCTTAATGCGCCTTCCTGAGAATAAACACATGTTGACCCAAGTGACCCACTCCTAATTTATGAGTTTCGAAACTTCGGTATGCTATCATCTATTCACTGTGGTCAATCCAGTGCTACATGTGCTTGTACAGAAGCAACATTTGCTTCTAATGACACACTTTATAGCTCAAAATACAACAGCTGACACTTATAAATTGGCTTCAGCGGCTGGTTTCTGCTTTTCACGATAGAATACACACCCCAGGCGTGACTGGTGATGAGGGGCAACTTTCCGTCTTGTGTTCTCTTCTCCTGTGAAGTCAGTGTGCTGGGTCGGTAAAGTTCACAGGTCGGCATGTACCCAGGAGGATGGACGGCAGCGAGAGAGCAGGAGCAGGCTCGGGGACACGGGGAAGGGTCAGGGGTGGAGTTCAGATGGAATCCACACAGAGGATGTTGGAATAGAGATTGTCAGGGGAGAACAGAGATGCCTCCACTTTTCCCGCTGGCCTGCTGCTAAAGACTCCACAAGGCAGGCGCAGAACCGGAGACTGTAAACACATCACCGACTCTGCCCACTAATTCAAAGGTGTTAATAAGATGATACATCTGCCATCCAAAGTGGCAGTTACAGTAAAAGAGGAAGTTATGACACGCATAATATGATGTGTAAACACTATGCTTCAGCGCCTCTGCTTCCTCAGCGTGTCAAACTAAAACAGCGTGACAGAAAAAAGAACTTTGACAACGTCTGGGGGCTGTTTAACGATTAAAATCCATGTACTTTTTTTCCCTTTTACAACAATAAACAAAAAACTCTGATGCTTACATGAGCTCAAACACAACTGCACATTTTAATTCAGAGATTTCTCTAGGGAAAATCTGGTTGATTGTTCCAGATTGGCAACGACTTTTTAAACAGTGTGTCTGCTGCATTCTCTCTCCATATGAAAGGACTGCTATGGACTAACATTTGCTTCATACCCAAAATAACAGATGCACCCGTTTGTTTACACATAGAAAGATGGCAACGGAGGTAATTATTGCTCACAATAAAGGCATATACAAAATCCATTTGTTGTCCTGAGAAAATCAAAACGAGGCACGAGCTGAAAAGAAAAGGGAGCATGAAATTGATTACACTGTAAAAGAGCACCTTATATGTGCAATCACTGGCTACAGAGGCAAAAGCCTTCACAAGCCCCCCCCCCCCGAAATGGTGGCACAGCAATTGACTCCACAAATAAATTAGCACCAGGATAATATGATTTTTTGTTTGTGTTTTGTATGAAGATATTGATTTAGATACATTAAAAACAAAGCCAGCACATGGCTCAGCGAACTGCAGTGTTTACATAATGAATATGCAGTATTTCTTCCAACCTCTGTGTGTGTGTGTGTGTGTGTGTGTGTGTGTGTGTGCTCCAAGGCTAAGAGCTCATTTCCACCCTTGATGATCACAGGCACCATTGATTGTAATGCTGACGAGCAGCGTAGTTCAGCCCGTGGCGTACAAAGGAATCTGGACATGTTTAAAACACTAACTTTCATGTTTTTTATGCTGGTATGAAGTTGAATGCTGATGTTGCAGGCAGCTGGCTCTCATTAAAATAACATGATGTCAAACAGAGGGCCTGGTCGGGGAAAGTCAACCGCTCTCCCCCTCTGGTCGACGGCGTCTCTTGGCGTATGCCAGCCACGCTGAGAGCTGGTCGACGTGGTGGACTTGACACTTTGGCTTCGGTCAGTAATGTCGTACAAAGAATCCAGAATAAAAGCAAAAAACTGAAACTGATGGCTCTAGGTGTGGAAGAAACCATGCAAACCTTTACACATGTAGGCCTGTATTAATATAAATTCACAGCATTTGTGCGCTATGCAGGTAGCTCTTGTGCTTTTCACAGACTTCATTCTATTTTGATTTCATTTATGTGCATGTTAGCAAAATTGGTACCACTTTCTAATAAGACATCGCTTGTAAAAGTTGTAACTAATGGCTTTTATAATTGATAATAAATCATTAACTAATGCTTTATTTCGCACTACAGCACAACTTGTGTTGTCTTTAACTAGTTCTGTAATATATCAAGAAGACTGAACACCCTGGAACTGCAACTCCCTGTCATGGTCCTGCTGTCGTCTATTCAATAATAACAGGCCCAAAATCATCAATTTACAAAGGAGAAAAAAAGAAGACCCTGAGACTTGATGGGCTCATTTACCAATAATCCAATGAGTCTACAGTTATGTTATTAAAACATTCATAAAAGTTAACAGCTTTCCTTTTCTTTTTTTAAAACGTCTAACAAGCCTCTGGCCAAATGCTGATCTCATGAATGTGTTAATATTAATCAATAAAGAAAAAGGATAAATTGAATTACTAACCAATGAACATGAAACCATGAAAAAGTATGCATTATCACCAAGAAATGCACAGCACAAGCAACATCTGATACTTTCATGACTTCACTTTATGACCGCGGTGTAGGCTGACCATTTCCTGAGCACAGCCTGG
Source organism: Gadopsis marmoratus (assembly GCA_036023855.1). Lineage (NCBI taxonomy): Eukaryota > Metazoa > Chordata > Actinopteri > Centrarchiformes > Percichthyidae > Gadopsis > Gadopsis marmoratus. The sequence continues at coordinate 7,698 of JAVQJF010057083.1, forward strand.
TCTTGTTTGTCTCAGAGGGCGAGGACGATGATGAGCAAAGCCTCTGATGATGGTCTGTATCGCAGTCACACCACTGAAGCATTTGCCCGTGTCCCACTTCACCAAGATTCAATTAAGGGATAACAGGGACATCTGCAGTGGGTATTAACAGATATTTGGCGTTAATATCTTGGGACAGTGGGTGGCTCAAGAATACGAAATAAAACCGTGACATCTTGATCATAAATTCCTTGTCCAAACGCACCGTTGCAAGTATGCTTTTTCCAGCCTGTTTGCAACATAAACAGTTCCGTTTGTGTTGAGGTGTTGAGTGGACCCAAGATTTAGGTGAGCTGAGGGAATCCTGTGATTCAGCGTCAGCACAGGCCACTGTGCCCACACAGCCTATAACATGTTTATGACACTCAAGAGGAGAAAAAAAACACATGGTATACATGTTAGGAAGGTTTGCACAGCATGGCTAAATGAAGGATGATCTCTCTTTTTCCACACTTTGATGGTAAGTAGCTGTTAACCACATCCCACCTTTGGGGTAAATGACATTATCAGCTACTCATCTGATACCTTTTTGAGCACAATGTGCTTTTCATCACTTATGACAGAACGTATTTTCCAGACTCAGCTCACTCCCCAATCCTTTATACTGACATCCGAAGAATCCAGCAACATTTTTGGGGGTTTTAATTGCTTGATGTTTAATACGCTACACAAGAGACTCTTACAAAACATTCGCTGTCATTTGGCACCTCAAGATTCCTGAAAAACCACACAGTTCCTGTAAGATTCTTACTGTATGTGCTAAGCAAAGAAACATTTTCCTCTCTTCAATTCAGGAACAATTTACTGCTTCATATGATATGTGCCATGCCTACCAGCCTTCTCTCTCTTCTCACGTCTGTGACTATACGATGTTGCCAAAGATCACCCTCAACTCAACTCATCTCATCTCTGTGCTCATCTCTTCTCATATCCACAGTCCTTTAAAGCAAAGCTCCAAAGACAATGAAATATTGTGCAGATCTTATTGAAAGCAGCTTTCACAATGTGAATCTAGCAATCTCTCAGACTTATGTCATTCCAGTTTTAAAATAGGCTGTTTGAAACATCACGGTAACTTGATTAAAATGGATTGACAGCCCGGTGAGTTACTGTCAGTGCGCCAGTGGGAAAAGAGTGTTTTTGATTTCTCATGAGGAGAATCCTTCACCTCCCCAGCAGTTCTTTTAATATAAGGACAGCGACTTTCATCTGCTCCTCCAAGTTCCAAGGCTCTTAATGCCTTACAGATCCTATTCAGGTCTATTCAGCAATATTTTATCATTATCTTTTTAGTGGCTTTCTGGATCGCATTTCAATTAATCTTACGTAAAAGCAAACATGTAACTCTTTGTTTTAAACAAAGTCAGCCTAATGTTTGATCATGAATGGGTCATGCTATAATCAAACTGCAGAATTTCAAATCATAGGGTTTATAGTTTATGGTCTGATCACACTAATACACTACACCGATCAGCCATAACACGATAACAGCATGGGCACCCTGAGCGATCCCCATATGCACTGTGTTCTGAGACCTTTCTATCAGAACCAGCAGTTTGAGCTACAGTAGCTCTTCTGTTGGATCAGACCACACGGGTCAGCCTCCGCTCCCCGCACGCATCAATGAGCCATGACCCTGTTTTCCTTCCTTGGACCACTTTTGGTAGGTACTGACCACTGCAGACAGGGAACACCCCACAAGTGCTGCAGTGTTGGAGATGCTCTGACCCAGTCGTCTAGCCATCACAGTTTGGCCCTTGTTAAAGTCGCTCACATCCTTACGCTTTGTCATTTTTCCTGCGTCAACACATCAACCTCGAGGACAAAATGTTCACTTGCTGCCTAATATGCCTCTCTGCATGAAAGCGAAGCATGTTTCTCAAAATGTCAAACTGTTTAATTGATGCAGTGTTTCAGCATTCTCACTGGTCGTTCATCCCCTTGCTGTGTTTCTATAAATTTCTCTATGCTTTTCTTATGTCAGTGAGAGTCAATCAACCATTTTCTGCGGGGAACAACACTCTGATCCTTGATTACCTCAATTAGTGTGACCAAATCAAGAACAGGAAGCCACAATATGTAAACATAATACAAAAAGCAAACATTACATTAACTAACCACTGTAGTTGTTGCTGTAAAATCCCTCTAGTAGTTCTCTGGCCTCCCTGCGCGATCTGTCTTTCACAGACGGCCGGTGCTGCTGACTGCCAAGAATAGCACTCTGGCTGATGTGTCTGGCTCTTGTTAGTGGAGGATAGGTTTGTGTCAGGCACAGCTTCTCTGCAGGCTGAGCCATGTTGTTGTTGTGGTTCAAAAAGATCACGGGACTGTTGTGTGCAATCACTCACTGACAGAGGCTGCTAAATGACACACCTCCAATCAACTGATCCTCCGCCAGTGTGAGTCATCTTTTCTCTCATGGCAAAGGCCCGATAGAAAGTCTTTGAACAGGTGTCCAAAGCTGTTGTTTTTCTTTCTCATCGCTCTTTTTTTTTTTTTTTTACATTCTGTGTGTGTGTGTGCATATCTGATCCCCGTCTCAGTCCACCCATGCCACTCTCACACACTCACCCACACTATTGCTTTCTCTTGCTCTCTTCATACAAAAGAAATGGTTAGCCTCTGGCATTTATCAAGGATGAAATGTGTTCGGAGAGAGAAAGTGCCTTTGAATTTGAGCTTATTCAACATACTTTATGAGAAAATATTGAATTGAGTTAAACTTTCATACCGAGTGCATTTTTTCACAAGAAAAGGGGATTATGTTTCTTCTTATGAATTTCTTCCAAGTGCAGTGTCACTGAATAAATATCCAGTGGCTGTCCTCTCTTGAAGGCCTGCCAGCTATTGAGGGGCTGCTTTTAATTGACTCATTGTCCACATGGTTGGTGAATTCACGGGTATTGCCACGGGCAGAACATCTTCTCATCAGAAGCTGCTGTTGGTTGAACATCTCAGATCTGAGATCAGTAATTGAATAGATAGGGTTTTGATTGATGTTTAGAGGAAGTCCCTTTCCTATTTAAATATTCATGGGTCTGTAGCCCGCAGGGGTGAGACACGAATCCAAAGCAAACCTGTGCACAACAATAGCAGCACACAGTTCCTCCAGTCTGCTTCTCATTACAGTAAATAGACTCTCAGAGCTACCATCCCTCCTGCATTCCAGCTCTCCTCTCTGCTGGGCTCCACCTAACGCTGGGTATTTGGCCTCTGAAGCTAAATGCATGGAATGAAAAGACAAATTTCCCATCATCTCACTGTATGAATAAATAAAGATCCCCAGAAACATGAATGACAGAGTGTCAAGGCATGGGGAAGCATAACTAGATTTATATTTCTCTGCACTTAACTGGCCACTGTGGTTCATTTTCTTGCAGAGGGCCGATTGAAAGTGACTGTAATGCTACTTTGTTTGAAACATGCAACTCATGTTACAGGTGTTGCCTTTGGCGCCATGTCTCCATTCCTAATGCACTCATGGTCTTTCAATCCCACCAAACCCCACTTGAAATGTGTCAATCACAACAGGCCTGTTGCTACGACATCACAGACTGTCGCGGACTCCCCAGCCTGCTGGGCCAAAATGATCCCAAACCATGAGCAAGAAAGCAGCAATATGCATGATTAATACATACAGAGTTGGTCTAGACTTGCTCCATATTAACAAGTGCTATGAGATAACTCTGTTATGATATAGCGCTATATAAATAAAATTGAATTGAATTGAATTAATGTAGTCTGTGGCTTTTCACTCTCGGAACAAAGCCCCTGTATGAGAATACGGGAGGAATGCCTTTAAACTTCATGTCAAGTGGCTTTGAACAATTATTTTAGTCTGCATTAGCATGTGATGACATCCCATTAACAGTCGCTTGAATGCTGAATGTAAACTAAGGCAGATAAAGTAGCCGGCTAGAAAGAGAAAGAGACAAGACAAGAGAGAGGTCGCATAGTAACATCCAGCAGGTGTCCTGTAAAATAAGGTGCTACTTCAAGGTGGTGACGGTTCATTAGCAAAACACTTTATCTTTTCATACCAAGCAAACTCATTAGAAATGACCAGAGGTAAAATTCCAAACTTGATCCTAGTTTTCAAAAACAACCATTTTGAAGACATGAATCATTAGAGGTGGTGAGAGCTGCCAACAAACCAAGAACGCAACGTTTTGCAAGAAAACACCGCCTGACCAGCATAAGAATGATGCTTCATTAGTGTCATAAAATCCTACCACACTGTCAGGTATGGAATCCAGGACACCTTGAGTATTTTAATTGCTCGTATGACCTGGGTCTTTGTCAGCTTACAGCAGTGTAAAAATCCACCACAGCCTTGCAAGACACTGAAAAGAAAAAAGAAGAGAAAAAAAAGCCTGTTGGAAATAAATTCACCCACTTAGAAGCCAACAAATACAGACACAATCTGGGTTGGAGTGAGTGCAGCCCTCTTTGGGAAAACAAAGGGCCATGAATTGTCTGCAAAAGTGTTTTCTGCACGGAAAAACATCTCCTCTCTTTCCACAAACACATTTTCAATCGAGGATTTAATTAAGCGAGTGTGAGCGTTTGTTTGAGGAGTATCGAGAAAGCGGCACAATAATAAAGGCACTGTTATAGTGCCAGAGAGTCAAACAGCATGCTGCTAAATACACAGCTCACATTTCTGTCGTCTAATTTTTTTTGCCATCGTGTGTAATTTGTCTACACATTTTAATTTATGAGGTCTGTAGGTATGAAGCCAGCACATTCCTCCCTGCTGTTTATGCTAAGGGATAATACTTGGCCATGGGAAATAAAGGTCCCTAAGTAGAATCAGATATTGTGTTCTTTATTGCTTGTTCAGTTCAGTGGTTTTGATCTATTCATTTTGAACATTTTTGAACATTTTAAATTATCCAATGATACCCTGACAAATATGTTATATAATATGTTCTTTTCTGCATCTAGTAGCTGCTCATAGGACAAGAAAGTGCACTGAAATATGTCAGTTGATTCTGAGCAGTGCCTTTGAAGTGAGAAACAAAGTGGAATGAAGCATAATATCCCCAGGGTCCCATTTAGTATTTGGGAAAATAAACATTTGCCAAGCCCGATCTTGTGTGACTGACTCTGTATGTACAGGTCTGGGAAAAGAGCCAGCAGAATATCTACAATATAATTAAAATGATAGGTATTCAGGAGATGAGTTGTTCTTTGGGGGGTCGTGATGATTTCATTATTCAGTCTTGTCGACTGCAGAGAGACACGGCAGAGACTATACTACAATGGAGTGAGTAATGCAGAGGCACAGATTGAAATAAACACTGGGCTACTATAAACAAATATCATACATTGATGATTTCTTCTATGTGTTTTATGTTATATTCAATTTCATGAATGGAAAATAGAAGAATATTCTAATATTCAAAGCATACTTTGTTATAAACCCTGATGTTACTCTGTAATTACATCAAATTTGAGAGGTCACAAGGTCCATTTAATAGCGGTTTTGGAGCTTTCAGTCACATCATATGATCTTCATCAGCAGATGGAGTTTTTTCCCCACTTGTCATGCAATTGGAGCTTTTCAAATGTTCATTTTTGTTCCCCCCACTGGAATACAATTGGAAGAGGAGGTGTGTGTGTGGAGAATTGCTCAGAAATAATGCATCATGGGTTGGGTAGGAAGCATTAGGATAATTCGATTTTATCACTAAACTCAGATCTGAAGGGATGAAGATGAAGTAAGACACGGTTGAGCTTTAAGAACGGACTCATCAAAGCTTATCTGTGACTTTTTAATGACAAACGTGCTTGTTGGCATTTATTCAGAGGTCCTATCCAAGAAAGGGAAAATAAAAATCTTTCTTATGACTGAGCACATTTTTTTTAATCCTTTTCCAAAGCCCACACTTCAACCACTCATAACGTCCCTGCTAAATGTCCTGATTTATTACATCTTCACATTTCACAATCTGGGGACAAATTGGTCTCCTCAAAAATGCATGAACATGGCTAAGAAACCCCATATTAGATGAAAATGCATTCCTGATGTTGCAACATGAGAGAATGTGGGCATGGCCGTGTCACTGTGGATTAAAGGAGATGCCATGTTTTATGACCTGCAATACTGTTACTAATTTGGGGACACTTGATACGGTGTGTGTCATTAGAGGGAGACACAAACACAGAAAGCCACAGTGCTGTTTCTCTCTGCCCCGTCGCTGGGCTCAAGGTGACAGAGACACATGGCCCACAGGATGGTTGGGTTAAGCATCTCTCCTAACAAGAGGAACAAAAGCATTGTGAAGCGGAACAGGCCGTCATGCCAAAACACTCATAAAGAGGCATGAACTGGCAAGTCCTCCATCTCCACATCTTGAGAAATAATCACTCCCTTCTGGATGTGTTTATGAGGGCAGAGGGGCCTGTGCTATGACGCCTGTACAATATACTGAGGAAGAAGCACACAATGCAACTGATCTGAGCCTTGGACTCTTGCAAAAGGGCATGCCTGAAGTGACAATGTGCTGTCGTCATTTTCTAAATGATAGAAACGCTTTCTGTTGTGGATCTATCGTGGAGACTGAGGCGTTTGAAATTCAACAGAGCTGAATGCAAAGTTGATTCAGTAAGTCACTGTAAGGATGACATATCTATATGTGACCACACAAAAAAAACGTCATGCATTGTTTCACTTTACAGCCAAAGCTTTATAATCCTAGGTGTTCTCCACATGTGCTTCAGATCAAATCATGAAAGTCAGGCATACATACACTTTTGCAAAAAAATAATTTATCCTAGCATGAGCTTATATAAGGTTTGCAGTAAAAAAAAAAAAGAAGCATATTTGTTCCTTGGCACAGAGTAAAGTCAGAGGAAAGAGAGAGGAGAGCTGAGTCTAGCTCCTCTGTGACTACAACAGCATCCAGTGAAAAGCTCCTTTCTGATTCAAATGAATGGAGCCAAGGTCGGGGCCAAGGAGTCTGGACACAACGCAGCATGCAATCACCTCTCAGAGCAGCACTGAACACATGTTTTTGTGAGAGACCAGGGGCGAGTTTATAAACTTTTGAAAGGAGGAAGAAGAAAAGTAAAAGTGTGTGAAGACTCAAATCGTCTGGGTCATTTTGTGTCTCTTTGTTGTTACGTGTCTTTAGTCATTTTGTGCCTCTTTTTAGTTATTTTGCTTCTTGTTTTAAGTCTCTTGACTTGACTTTCCAACAAGAAATGTTAACAGTCACATCACACAGAGATTCTGGTCCAGGGGACCTGAGCCTGTACCAAGTAGGCCAATTCAGTCATCCACCCATGAATCTAACATGCCAACCACCTATTACCTTCTGACTCTGGTAGGGGGGGCCATGGAGGGTCTGTGAATGTTGGCCGATCAGCCAGGCAACTGAAAGAAGGGGTGTCAGGCAAGATTTACCGACCATGTGCATTTATTTAGTTCATCATGGAAGGTCCCGGCAGATATTTACAGTGCCTCCGTCAATGATTGGCAAAACAAACACAAAAATACCCACCAACAATGGATGACATAAGGTACCAGAGCCCTGGCCCTTTTTGGCTCGCTCACTAACGGATTCCAAACAGGCACTGCAACCTCTCTCCTCTTTTCCCCGTCACTGACTCCTCCTGTAGCTCCAGCCTTCTCCCTTATATTAAGGTGGACTCACCCACTCCCAGAGACAATCAATTATCTGTTACCCTACAAGGATAGACACCTTCCCATTTACTATAATATTACCTAAAACTATCTTTAAGTTTATTTTAAACTATCTCTCCTTAAAAAAAAAGGCTTTTCTACAGCCATTTCTCCCAACAGAAAAACACCCCTGTCACTACCCCCCACTTAGTCTCTTCC
>JAVQJF010057085.1:0-17283 GCA_036023855.1 Gadopsis marmoratus
CACACACACACACACACACACACACACACACACACACACACACACACACACACACACACACACACACACACACAAATAAGCAAGTAATGTGACAAGTAATTGGTTACTGGATCAATAATTAAGTCATTCAAGCGCTGGTGAATATCTGATAATAATGGCAGCATAAATTAAGCTTACAGAGTTCTTCGTCAAAAATTGTGTTGTTCATTCTTCCCTTATAACAATCTGTACATACGTTAGGATACTTCATCTGCTATAGATAAACTTTCTTTTACTGGTTGTCAGGAAATTGGTCGCTTCCAAATGAGTCTCAATATGACTTGTAGCCACTGTATGCATTGTAGCACCTGGGGAGCCTGAACCGTCAAGACGTGTAAATTTCTTTAAACTAGGAGTTTGTTCTTGACATTTTCAATCTATATTAAGATGCTAGTAGCCATTTTTGTCCCTCCACAAGTAGATTAAAATATAATACTTTCCTATTGTGAAATAACTTCTGTTTGTTTATTTCTTCTTTTATAATTGGACTGTCCCCAGAACAGCAGCTTTATGTGGTTAGTTAGTTTGAGGCTCTCCTTTCTTTGTGTGAAGTTTATGTTGTATAAACCACAAATTCTACTGTACTATGACATTTCAGGTCTCATCTAGCAATGTAAACATTTCCCCCTAACAATTTAATTTCTTGTCTGAAGTTGTGAAGTTGGAGACAATAATTAAGTTCTTATCCACTAGGGGGTGTGGTATCCCCACAGGATACATGTTGAGAGCTAAATTCAACCTTTTTTTTTAATGGGAAGTGGACTACGTAGGCTGATTCATATTAAGTAATAAGAAAAGAAGTAACCTTGCCTTTTTCCTGTTTTGCTTTTTCTCTGGTTTTCTCCAGATAAGCAGGTCTACATGACAGTGGCAGCGGACCTGGTAGTCACAGAAGTGGTGGAGCCTGTTCGCTTTCTGCTGGAAACTCTGGTCAGGGTATATCCATCCAACGAACGCTTCTGGTACTTCAGCCGCAAGACCTTCAGTGAGACCTTCTATCTTAAACTGAGACAGGTATCTGTACTGCAACTATTACAACCCTCACACAACTTGCACCTATTTTCATCCTTAACATATGCCCATACTTAAATCTCTCTTTAAGCTACAGTCTGACTGCTTGGCCAACTTACTATGAATTAAATGAAGAAATTGGTGGGCTCCTGGTTTGTAACCTGCTGGATCGGGGCAGTGGTAGAATATTTGCATTCAAAGGTTTAAGCCCATTTGATCATTGGTAGGTGGTGGCCCTGACCTGCTGTGAGTCCACATCACAAGGAGTCTTGATAATAACCTCAAATACTTGTGTATCACATGCATAACCTATATCCCAGTAAGAAAGGAGGAAACGTTATATACGTTTAAACATTTTGATAGTTTTTCAAATGCCTAGTTTTAGGGGGTGCTGCAGCACCCTCAGCACCCCTGTCCTTTATTGTAATAAGAGCTCAAAATAAACTGAATGTAAACATGTAATGACATATAAATAAGTGAACTGAAGGAGCCCTCTGGCACAGAAAGGTGTCAGCCATATTGCTTTCACAAGGTTATTTAAGGCAAGTTTATGGATGCAGTCTCAGCCGAAAACGGCATCACTTCCCATCTCAGCCCAAGCTCTCCACAAAGCCCAGGGAAAAACAGAGCTGGTGAATGGGCAGCTTAAAGGATGCGTGGAGTGGAGGAGGAGGTCTGAGCAGGCAGCTTGGTGAGGTGGCGATGTGTCAGGGACCAGTCAAATGCTGTACCCAAGAGAGCTGAAACATTTGGTCGTTGTAAGAGCTAAAGATATGCACAGAATAATAAAAACGGTCTTGTCAGCTGACTTCCATTTCTCTCTTTCTGTCTGTGTATCTACCACTTTTTCCTCCTGTTTTAGTTCGCCTGCATGTTATTGTCAAGCTGCTGCGTTGATGTTGGAACATGTTGTTTCCTCTCTCTACAGTAAAATATACAGTAGGATGTAAACATGTGTACTGTTTGTATGGCTACACTCACCTTTGCACAGGTCAACATTAAACATATCTCTGAAAATGAATGGTAAATGTGAGAGACTCGGTTGTCATAATCATCTTGTGAGCGGATGTCTTGCAACAAGTAAACCTCTGGTTTCTTTCCTTTCTTACTGTTGATGTGTAATGACAAACCTCACACATCCTGAAATGTCTGCCCTTTTTGACTTTCCTCACAACTGATTTTAAAAAGTGCTGAGAGAGAGTTGAGAAAGCACATTCACTTACCTCCCACCAACACAAGGACACCCAGCCCGAGCAGTTGCTGCAGGTGCTTTTAAAAATACAGTTAAGCTGTAAGCTTGCTCTCTCCTGTTAAAAAGCAGATCTCCTTTAGTAGGCCGTGGGGAGCTGGCAAAGCAGTGGAGTGTGGGGAAGCTTTGGATTGTAGGGAGCTAATAAGAGGCTCTGTCTCATTATTTGCATGTGGGTAATTAACAGCGGCGGTCTGACTCGTCCGCCTGATTGCCTCTCTAGTTATCTCCTCACTAAATGGAAGAGTGTTGGACTGGTGCTGTGGTTAAGGGCTAATTAAAAGATAATATTGTGTGGAGGTTTTGTGTGGAAGATGGCAATCAGAGGTGATACACACATATAAAATATGTAGTCCTATTGTCCTATTTTGCCAAAAACTGTCATTAGCCAGCTGGAGCACCAGGGAGTCATTATCTGTGCCAACTTCTCAAAATCTTTTCTGTCTGCTTCCCTGGAAAATGTATTTGGTGTCTGCTTTACTGGGCTAGATCATTTGTGTCAAGTCCAAGTTGATTTCAAGACCGAGTCCTGTCGAGGCCAGAGTTAGGCAGGGTTGAGACTAAGACTGCAGAATATTTTGCGTACATGTCGTTTCAAAATCAATAATAAAGCTTTTTGAGTTTCAAAAACATCAGCGGATATGTAAATTTTAAATATCTGCAGGTGCGGAACCCCTTCAACGTTCAGCTATATATACACAATTTGAGCCTTACATACATGTTTTTGAATAAAATATCCATTTCCAGTTTGTATTTTTTATTTATTTATTTTTAAGATGAGCAACTAAAAGCTTGCGATAGTGATACAAGGGGTTTTTGAGAGAAATGCCACCCTTGTTTAAGATGACAACAGTTTGTAAGGAAAAAGTGATGTTACAAATACCCATTAAGCGTTAAGGCAGTCCAGTTATTTTGTGAGGTATAATGGTATTCATCCCACAGAATAACATTTAGCAGAGAGAGCTGTTCTTTCTTTATGTATTAACAAACAATGTTGGGTAATCCTTTTTTTTTTTTCTTTCCTCTCTTCTTTCTTTTTAAGATAATTCCACAGTAGATGACACTGTGTTTGTACAGTGGGCCTTCTTTGGCCCAAATCTCTGGCATAATTTTTTCAGTGTTAATAAATCACCTCCTTGGATCTTCTCTAGAAGTGGGGCAGGCCTGATATTCTCTCCCAATTTGGGCTCTCATCACTAACTTGAGTTAGTCATTAGATGCCATGCGAGTGGACAGATCAATGCAGCTCATTGATCCATTCTACCAGGTAGAGGAGAGAGGCGGCAGCAGTAATTGAATAGACCAGAAATTAACGTCAGTAGCTTATGACACTCAAGGTCAAGTGTGCTTCTGTCTTTGTTCTCTTGTGTATTTATTTAAGCCATTATGATGCATTTAAAGAATACTCAAAAGCTGTATTAAGCACATTTAATATCTAGACATGTGATTTAGCCGGGATAAGACAAAACAATGACACAGATGGTCGACCAAGTCACACACACATTCAGTGAATAATAGTTGGCTGAATAGATTTACATTAACATTTTAAGTTTTTTAGATTTTCCTACTCTTACCATGCCCGTTATCATTCACCCGAGCAGTCAGCTTGGGGTGGCTTGTTAGCTGCCTGTGGCTGTTTTTGTTCACCCCTGTGACTTCTGCTAGGATGACTGCTTAATTGAGGGGCTGGCCTGCAAACCCTTTGCATCCCACCTCATTTGGGTGGCTGCAGGCTCTCTGCTGATGATGGTAGTGCTCTTTCACTAGTTTCTCATACCTGGGTCTTCTTTTTTTATTCATTTATTTTTTGGCGTCACCTGGGACAGTGAGCTCTCGACTGACAGATTGATGAGACAGTTGGTCAATGTCAGGACTAAGGATGGTCATGCTGATTGCCTTGCTGAGATTTACCCTCGCTGCCAATCTTATACTGTCATAAGGATATCTGTAGGTGTTCTCTATGGGGCTGGGACTGATGTTTGTCCTGGCCAAATGAGAATGGATGGTATGCTTGAGGAACTTTGCTAGGCCATGGTACACTTTCACACTGGATAATACTCCAACTCCTAGTTTTCCTGTGATCGAAGGGATCAGTGATCTGCATATGTTACAGCGTTGAAATCTATGTATTGCATTCACTGAGCCTCTTGATCCCCTGTAGCATCTAATGTACCCTAGTTGTCTGGGTCAGTTTATGAAGTGCTGTACCTTGTTGGGGGCTGTTCATATGTAGTATATAATTAAAGAGAATGACTTTACAAAAATTAAGCAGCTCTGTGTCACTAGTAATTAACTAGTCAAAGTAGTAACTCGTCAAACCAGGTTTTAAAAAAAATAAATACATCTTTTGTGCTTACAAACACACCTGACACAAGCATCGGAAAACATTACTTGTCAAACCTGCTGATCACTTTTGTTTCAACATTTGAATCCTAACTAAAGCAGCAAATTATATGAATGCCTATGAAGAGACTGTACATTTGTCTCATTTCTATTTATGATCCGTGCAGTTGAATATAAATAAAACTGTACTGCTGATATCTATCTATCTGTCAATCATTCTGTGATCAACATAGCAACGTGTGTGTGTTTACAGCAGGCACCGGAGAGGGTGGGTCAGAGCGATGCTGTGTATGAGGTGGTGAGTCTTCAGAGGGAGGCAGAGAGGAACAATGAAGGGAGAGGACAACCGGCCTCGCCCACTGAGGAAGAGGAGGCTGATGAAGGTACGGGTGTTTCTCTTTTTATTATAATTTTTTTCTTCCACTCTCGCTCTCTCCTCAGTTGCTGGGTTTCTACCCCTCTTAAGTTAATCATACAGAATATATACTAAATATTCCACAGTACATAATCACCAATAATGCTTTTAATCTTTTAATCTCTGTACATCATCGATAAGATGCCCGAATTCTTTATCAGAATGCCTCCCCCAAATACACACACTTATACAATATACACACGCACACACACACACACACACACACACACACAATCCTCGAGTCAGTGGCAATTTGTCTTCCAAATCTTGCTTGATTGAAAAATGCAACCTCACATCACGTAGCAGCGTTCAAATCCCTCTCTCTCCCTCGAGACACTTCTGTGAACCTTCACAGGTCAAAAAAGAAAATAATTGTTTTGAAATGGCTTGTTGGAGAGAGCATTTACTTTACAGTCCCATACTGTTTTTTTTTTTTTGGGGGGGGGGGGGTTCTGGGTGGCATGGATGCCTCAGCCAAATGAGATCATGTGTCCAGATATTCAGTCTGAAATAGAAGATTTACCAACACACACAGACTCAGTGTTTTGTTTATTTTGTAGCAAGGCCACAAGCACATGTGTAATATATATCGGCTGACATGAATCAGTGGTGAAGTTCAATTTTGTAACATGTAATATTGTTGACACGTAAACATTGGCATGGATATATGTACATGTGTTTATGTGGGTCATGTGTAATTGACTGTGGCAAGGCATGTGATAACAGCATGTGGATAGGTTGTGGGGAGTGTTTGTTTGCATATGTGTGAAAGACGGTGTGTGCATTGTGTTTCTTTTTTACAACAACTTTTGTGTGTATGTGTGTTTCACTGAACACTGACTGCGGGCAGAATCTCAGGGGTTTTGATATCTATTTGTGTGATAATGAATGCTTGCGTGTGCTTGTGCATCAAACATGAGTGGCTTTGTGTGGAGCCTGGCCCAATCCTGTTAGGGCTTGTTGGCTTATAGCACCACAGCGCTGCGGTGCCAAACTACCATCGGACATCCCCACGCGCCCTTTTTGGGTGAAATGAATGGTCTTCTTCAATCAAGCAGACCTGACAATGGACAGTTTTTTTTTTTTTGTTTGTTTTTTTCTGTTTCACCAGCCAAATAACAGCAGTTGTTAAATGTGCCAAAATGACAACAGTATGAAAGGCAACAAAACAAACGATTATCAAACCATGTTGCTTGTGATATCAATTCCCTGTGTCAGTGTCTTGATTTTAAACAATCCATTGAATGAATCCATTAACTTTAAACATGACCATTTTAGCTGACAAGCCAGAGCAGAGTGGATATTTTTCCGTCGATACCGTCAGCTCTGCCAGAGGAATGATGGCAAAACAGCAGTAACATTAAAAGCACTGGACCAAACATGACCCAGTTTCAGCCCACTAATATAACAAGCACTGGCATTTCCACCTGACCACTGGCTCGGTTGTGCAGGTGTTGTAGATTAGGCCTGGCTACAATTCAGACTGCACGCGTTGTGATGTTGGTTTAGATGAAGGTGCACATTTCTGTGTTCGTTTTATTTTTTTCGCCTGTGACATATTACCAGGATACAAAGGCCTGCAGTTTTCCAGTACGACGATTATAGCACAACAGTGGAATACTGACTTTAGCCCATATGAATGTGAACGTACAAAATATATACCTTGGTGGGGGAAAAGGTATCCCTTTTTCAAAGAATAAATATTTCTTTCAAAATTGTGATACAATTGTGATTCACTGCAGTACGTTCTTATGTTGGAGGTTCGTCTTCATCTTATTGTGTTGCTTCTCTGTCTTCTGTGCCACTGTTAACAGTCTTGGGCTTTTTTCACCTTGAAGCACTAAAAGGTATTAACAGACTGGGAGGCAAAAGTCGTCTCTCCTATGCCTAGCTGCTGACTCACCCAAAGTCACGAGTCAGCCGCCAAGGCCGGAGCTGACGGCTTTCAGCTGGCACTGTGGGAGCCATTCACAGGGCTTTTTCTTTAACACCCCTCTACTCCCCCAGAGCTGAAAATTGGAGGCGCTCAGGGCCATGGAGCTGGAGGTCAGGCTCATTGTGCACAGAAATGAATACACTCCCAGTGTAGATGCCACCGCTGCGAGCGCGCACACACATTCAATTGATGTGGATGGTTTTTTTTGCTTCTTGGAAGCTGCAATGTGGAAAATAGGCCCGAGGCTGACATTATCTTTTTATTTTTTTTTCTTGCCTTTTCTTTTCACAGCTTGCGTTGTGATTGTTGCTTATTGTGTTTTTTGTTACCCTTTTGTATTTACCCCTCACAAATACTGTATGTTCCAGTTTCATATACGTTCACACAGACTGTGATACACATGCTTGTATCATACAGTCTTTCTGACTTATCATTTGTAAGTGGAACCTGAATCTGCATATTACAACACACTGAGAGCTTGCTTGAGTCAGTACAATGCTGTGGAATAAAAGGTGATAAATAAAAGCACATTTTAAATAAGGTAAAATATTAAAGGCAGAACATCGTCATGGCACTAGTAGGGAATTTCTGCTCACTTTAATGTTGACAAAACCAATCCACTAGTGTCTTCAACATCAGAGCGATCCTATTTGAAAGTAATCCTACAGTGAATGCACAGCAACCCTCTCTAGATTAAAAGGTAACAGTAATGGCCCGTCACAGTTTCTTTCATCACCTGGTAAATTGGCAGGGGCATTGGACTCACGCTTCCTCGCCACGTGGCCTTAGCCAATCCGAGGACAGAGGCAGCAGCTTTGTGCTGGGTCTGGACCATTTGAAAGGGCTCATCAAGCATTTATAAAGACCTGAAAAGCTCCTGCTGAGGCTGTAAGGATGTATTGGAGCAGCAGTGCATTGGGCATAGTGGCTGTATGTTCTAGAAGAAAATGTCTTAACTCATTATTTAATGTCAATAAATTTTAGTAAAGTCTTCAGTGGGAGTAAATTAATGTGATCACTTTTGAGGGCTGTTTTTGTTGCCGTTCTCTGAGAAGTTCATTGCCGTCACTGTATGTTTGTCAGTTGTGAATTGTCGCTCTCACTCTCACTGACTGAGCTTTAAAAACGTAAAAATGGATTTCTTGCTGTATTTCGCAGAGCTTTTTGAATTATGAAAACGCCTATAGTATTTTTACATTTAGATAATTAGGATGTCATGACATTTGTTAATCAAGCAAGCCTTCGTTGTCTGGAAAGACGAGGGCAAGAAAGGACACTTTTTGTAGTAAGATTTGTTTAGGAATAATCAGTCATCTAGACTGGGATAGAATGGGGAAAAAAGACGAGCCAAACTGGATTGACAATATCGCATGTCTTGTAGTGTTTAGAGGCAGAGGTTGAGATTTTTTTGATTTTACGGAGAGGATAGATTGAGAGAACCTCGAACCAAAAATATGGTGCGTGTGTGAGTCACTCTCATTCCCATGTGTAATATATACACATCTGTTTGTGTAATATATACATATACACATGGTATTATGACCCACACGTTGTCAGTATATGTGCTGGACATACCGTGTGAATCTCTGTGTATGTTTGTCCCAGTGGGCGGTCTCTCTGTGTGTGGATCAGTTAATCTCACCAGCAGCAGAGCAGACCAGACATTCAATTAGTGCTTCTGCATCTAAACACAAGTGGTTCGCTGTGCTGATTGCTTCTTGTCTGCCTCACGAACCACCAGACGGAAGAACAGCAATGATTGAAAGTGTAGGCACTGCACAGGCACTCGTTCTTCCATTAGAGTGTGTGGCATTAATATTAACAGGTTTTAAAATGTGCAATACAGTTGCCTGACGTACGTACATACATATATACCGTATTGGGGCTCCTCACCAGTCCGCAGAACTAGTGACATGTCTTTGAACAAGTGATGAAACCTCTTCAAGACCAATGTGCCCTGTTTGACCGCGTATTTAATACTGAGTGTAAGATTTAAATCGAGACAGCACAACTTTAGACCATTTTAAAGGCCTTGTCAGCACGGTCTTGGTCTGAGTGTTGTGTTCTCATGTGGACAAAGGTTACAGATATCAGGAATGATCCAGTCTAGTAATATCTGGATGTGTTTGTGTTTCCTGAAGATAGCGACAGTGAAATCGCAAGTGGAACAGGAGACGTTTCTAAAGACTGTCCCGAGAAAATCCTGGAGTCCTGGGGAGGAATCCTCAACAGATGGTAAGGCTTTAAAAGAGACACAAAGACTGAGAAATTTTGAAATTGAGAATGATTGACATTTTGATGAAATTAGACGGTGGAAGATGGAGACAGTTGGTAGCTGGGCAGGGAGAGGTAGAAACACGGTGGAGAATGAGATGCAGGTTGGACAGAAATATTGAATTATGGAATTGTATGCAACCAGATGATCTAAAAGAAAATTGACAAATGGGAATACTGGAGTTGGGGAGATTTAGAGGTTTAGAAGTGAATGGCAAAGAAATCGAGAGAGATGAGCATAGATGCAGGGAATGTGGAAATACTGTATGGAGTCAAAATTGACCCTCAAATGAAAACCTTTTTGTTCAAAAGCCACATATAACATTGACTGTTCAAAGTGTTTATCTGCTATAACAACATCTTTTAAGACTACTAGCATGGATACATACAGATTTAGGTACAGACACTGGCATAGTTAACTGATTGAATGATGTTTCGGGCTTTTCATTTGATTTCACAGCCTGTTTTCTTGCTGTTGCATCAGCACAATGAAGTGAAGTAGTTTATCGGGAAATTGCTTTCACGTGGCCTCAATAACTGCATTATGATACGATTTCAAGCATCATTAAAAAGAGCTGACGGTGTGTTTTCGAAATGCAAGATATTTCCTCGTCTGGGAGGACTCTTACAGCACTGTTACAGCACTGCGATGAATACTTTACTCTAATACACTGCAGCATTATACTTGGTACTGTAGTTAGTATAACATGAATATGCCAGTATGAGAGGCTTGTAACTCTGCACTTGATTGACTCGATTGGTCTTCGCGCAAATGTCACCATTACACGTAAAGGACATAAAAGAACAAACCAATTATCAGATCTGTCCAACTGCCCTTCAAATTAACATGTAAACTGTCTGAATTGGTTTAAGTGAGATTATAAAATAATGGATTACTTCTGCGCGTGTGTGTGTGTGTGTGTACCAGGCATGGGAACCTGACCACTCGTCCGAAGGGTTTGCCCTCGTTGGTTCGCGGTGGTATTCCTGAGCCACTCAGAGCTGAAGTCTGGCAGCTGCTGGCCGGTTGCCACGACAACCGCGACCTGCTTGAGCACTACCGCAACCTCATCACCAAGGTAAAGACACACACACACACACACACACACACACACACACACACACACACACACACACACACACAGGCCAAGTTGTTCACTTACTTAATGTATGCATCTCATGTTTTTATGTGGAAGTTTGCGAGCTGATATAAACCACATCCAGGATGTTTGCAGAATGCTCACATGCACAAATGGGTGTGTGTACTTAAATTTCCAAACATTTTTCATCATCATATCCTGATCTGAGGTGCTGGCGGCTCGCCAGCAGCCTACCAGTGGTTTCCACTGGACTTCTGAGCATTAGCTCAAAAAATGAGTTACTCTAACTTAAGTGGTCGGTGTGTGTAGTTTCTCTCCTCTTGCTCATGACTCCATGTAAACTTAAAAATATGGAAAATGGTGTTATCAAAGGTTCTAGATGATCCTTAGCTCATCATTCTGTTAGTTTCACCTTTTTGCCTATGGAGATAGGAATAGGAACCTTCCTAGAGATAGGAACCTTTCTCTTGTATGTGGAGATCTGATTTAGATCTGACGTTTAAATGTATGTGGTCTCAGGACAATTACAGCTTGTGTTAGCCCTTTGACCTCCTCGGTAGATTTCAAGAATTCAAAGTGAATTTTCGTACCTTTAGTATTTAGCTGTTAGGTGTTCAGGCTGTGTTCACCTATAACCTACTTGGTGCAGTTTAAGCTTGCCTGTTTGGTAGGTTGAGTTTAAAGTGGCGAAAATGCTGTCTTACTTGTGCGCAACAAACTCTGGTGCACTGACAAGAAAATGGGACAAAGTGTTTCAAGTTATAAAACTGCCTATTGTTTTGTCCAGTAACATGGTGGAATTATGTCTTCCCTAGGCATAGATCAAATTACCGAGAGGGTGTTCCAGGAGGGCAATTTATTGTGCTTTATGGAGACATGGCTGCACGCGGACTTAGCAGGTAGCACTGAGGGAGCGCGGGGACTCCTACAGATGGAACCTGGAGAATACACTCCAGCAAAATAACATCAGGGACGTGTGGATGGGCATGAAATACAGGCTTCAACATCAAAGACCGTCTGTCCTCCAGCCAAAGAAAGTCCACACACTGATTTTAGATGGCCCAAAGTTTATTTGGCGGTGGGATTTTGTGTTATCAACTGCGTGGTTGCCCCGCACACACAATTGCCATTGCGGAAATTAACAACACGCTAAACTATGGTGGACGAAACTAAAAAATAAAATGAAGGCCGTCAGTTAGCTAATGCAGTAAGTTAGACTAGCTAACTAGAAAGATGTCAAACTGACAGACAGATGAACAGACACACCTACACACAGAGATATAATAAAGTCTGTAACAGTAAAAATCCATCATTACTTTTCTTGACATATTGATATTTCAATGATTTCATAAATAAAATAAGAATGCTTAGTTACATGTTATCTGAATTAATCTTTTTAGAGTCCAGCTTGCTGCTTATGTTTTTTTTTTTTTTTTTTATATAGGTATAAATAAATCATAGTAAAACAAAATTTTCCAAATGTGATCTGTGACCCACATTTGGATTTCTAGCGAGAGATCTGTAACTGCAAAGCCCCGCTTGACCAGACTGCAGCAGATGGGATGTGATGTAAACACCCAAAGCAGACAGAGATCCTGGCTTTTATGGATAATACAATAGTCTTTTTCTTGCCGCACAGATGCGGGTGAAACTACCTGCCTTGGTCAATAAGCAAAGGGAGGGGGGAATAGATGGAAAGAAGAAAAATGGGTTGAAGGAGGAATGTGGACCCATAAATATGAGGTTGTAGTCACTGAGGGAGAAGTGAAGAAAAGGAATGTGTGTAAACGTCAAGAGAGTTGGCAGATTTCTGTTTCTTGAGTCACATATTTTTAGTTAGTCTTTTCACCTACTGTGTAAATCTCTCTTTGTCTTTCTCAATCTTTCTGTTTGTCACCATCTTTATCTGGTAAATTGAGACTGTTTTTCTTTCGCGCTCTGTCCCATTTCTCTACCTTGCGCTCTCCGTCCTTTCGTTCTCTACCCCAGAATATCTTTCTTTCCCCTCTCACAGACCCTCCCTTTTTTTGTCTTATGTGCCATCTCTTTACACTCATTCTTCCTTCTTTCATATGAGCTCTCTGTCTCTCTCTCTCTGTCTTTCTCATATATTACGTAAGGCCAAGCTCATTTATTCCCCTTCCACTCACTGGGCTATGCCCACATCCTCTGTCTTGCTGGAGTAGTGATGGTATTGATAGGCGGGTGGCCAGGCTATTAATAGCTGCACCAAATGAATGGAACGGAGGGAAGATGGAGGAGGGAGGGGAAAAGGGATGAGAGGCAAATGACAGCAACAGCGCGGGTGATGTGGAGCTTATTAATGTCTGTTGTCTGGGCTCAGAGACGATTTTAATGCTGATTGAATTTTAAGTAATAGAACTCTTGCCCTTATGGAAGGTGTGTCCGTGTCGCAAATCAGCGCTGTGTATCACCAGTGGTTCTGGACAGGCCGTTATGTTAGTGACCCAGAGCCGATTGGTGTATAACGTATGTGGTTTCTGGACCTAAACCTACATCTCCAAAACAGATTTCAGTTTTTTTAATAGTACTTTTACACAATATCCAACAATAGTGCTGGTATTCAAGTACACTCCGTACAGTTCATTCTGGCACTTGGCTATTCTAATTGACATAGGCAAAAGGTTACCTGCCACTTGTACAAATTAAGCACCCAAATCATCATTTATCATTGAGTTTAGACTCCAGTAGATGGTTTTTTTTTTTTTGCGTAGTACTACCTCAAGATGAGGTGTTGCCTACTTATAGTGTGCTGCATGCAGGGTAGTAAAGAGTTGAGAGAGGTACAGTAGTTTATTTAATTATCTATTTATTTATTCTCTATTATCTGTGGAGACTGACCACTTAAAATCTACCCAGTATTTCACAGGGAAGAATATTATTGTAGAGCATTTGTATGTATTATTTCCTGAGCTCATAAATCATGTTGCGAGCCTTCGAAGTGATCTTGTGACCTCTTGAGGGGGCCGTTCCCAAGGTGAGAACCACTGGGTTAGACTAACTTAGTGAACATTTAGCAGCATGCAGCTTGATATCATAGATCACGAGTGTCATGTTCAGTGTTGTACTGCTCTCATTTACAGTCATCACACGCAGTCACAAAGACACACTCTGTCACACACATCATGGCCTTCAGGCATCTGAGACATTCACAAATAATTCCTTTCTCGGCTGGCGCAACACTGTATTTGGGGTATGGGTTGGGCGGTTGCTAGTGACATTTGAACAACCTTTTTGTCTCCCTGGAGCTGAACAAGCCCAAGGTGTGCCACCTCGCTTAAACCCAGAGCTTAAAAAAGCTCAGCCAGATATTTCCAGGCCTGCCTTTCCAAAGACCAATCTCACTCACAGCACAGCCACTGTATTAACAGAGGTCAGCATCTCTCCACAGGTACGACTGCTGTAATCACAAGCCTGCAACAGCTGTTTCACCACGGCACGTTGTAAGGAGGCTTATAGTATACTGAAGGGCTTCCAAGGGAATAGATTTTTTTTTTCTCAATGCTTTTGTACAATATCCCACCTTTTTTCTCCCCATTTTACTGGGTATCGTGTATATTGTGTAAAAACTGATTCTAATTCTTACGGCGCACCACGTTGCAAAGTTATACAACTAGATCGCTGCAGAAGTTTCTGGCCATTTAGATGGAAATGCAGTAGGTTTAAATGTCACTTGCAGTCGAAAAGCATGTTTCTAGATTCTAGAAATGTAATTAATAAAAGATATTTATCTAGATAATTGACTGTTATTAATTGCGATTCAGTTTCAAGTGTTTCTTGATACGAACTCCACCAAATACAGTATTCCATGTGCCATCACTGTCATTTGTCATTTGTTGTTGTGCAATGACCGCATTCACACACTGTGACCCCGGTATGATTACATTTGATAAAGGCATGCTATTTCCAGCTCCAGAAATAAGTGTACGGTAGAGGTTTTAAAAGGTCATCTTATTTTAGCTGTAAAGATAATTTTCCATTTCTTTTCTGAACTTTGCTGGAATTCCCACCCATGACTGGAACCAGCTTATTTCTTTACAAAAACAATGTAATGAAATCTAAAAGCAAATTAGACCTGCGCTTTGAGGTGCTTTACGTTTTGATGTTGAATCGTATTCAGGCCAGGTGCCAGCTTAGCGATGACATTTATCGTCTGTGTGCAATCAAAGGTAGCATCAGCCATGCAGCAATAATACTACACCCACGCCTGATAACCCACGTACAGATACATGGAGTACAATGTACATAAGATGGGCTGCCATGGTAACTGTGAGGGTCTAAGGACTAATCTCTGCTTGAAGTTGTCGCCATGACAATTCTGTGTCTCCTTGGGCCTTTGTCTATTAACTGGTGCCTTATTCATTAAGTACTTGATATTTGGTTAATTGGAACCTGGGTAGTTGGCCAACTACTTATGAACTCTCAAATTTCACGTTCTACTTTTTCAACCTTCTGGCAACCATTGCAGTCACTACTGTACAGTATGTGTACACATGCAAGTAGTTAATCAAACCTGGACAGCTCTACCATCTAGTGAGCTGGAGAATTTGGGGTCTAGTGTAACATTGCAAAGCATATTGGTACTTGCAGGCACTTTACATAAAATCATATGGATATGTACATATATACTGTACATTGACATGCAAATCGCTTATTGAAGGACAAATCTGCCAGATGTCAGACCTCAGAAATCCATAAAAACCCATTGGTGTAGTCAAAGAAAAACATGCCGTGTGATCAAAGCTTAATACTAAGTAGTTTTTCTTAGGTCTTCAAGCTTTGACATTTTAGAGATACATGGTTATGTATGTATGCGCAGACACCGATTATGCACATAAATAAACACAATTTCTCTGGCTTGGCTGTGTGCCCTGCCACTAGTTTGAGGTCTCCCATCATTCATGGATGAAAAAAAAAAATCCCCTTGAGTGTCTGAAGTCTTGTCAATCACAGCCTCTCACACAAAGGCGCGCGCACACACGCACACACACACACACACACACACACACACACACACACACACACACACACACACACTACTATCCCATCCTGCTTCATAGTATCTGTAGAGACCAGCTGCACTGCATGGCCATAACACAGCCAAGTAACACCACTTCCATTCTCCCCTCCTTACAATATAGGTCTATTCACAGCACCCCTCCCATCCCGGCTCTGTGTGTGTCTCCATAATGCAGCCCTTCAGCTCCCATTCACCAATCCACAGCAGAATCCCAGTAGGCACCACAAAAGGACACACTTTCACAGCTTCAAGAAAATCGATATCTGGAAAAGAACAGCAAAAATTGCATCTCTCATTTCTGTAGTCTAATAAACAAATTATCAAGTGAAAAGTGACTATAAGACAGGGTTTATGATTAATTTTGAGTATTTATGGCACAAGCATGTATATGTACTCTTTGTATGTTTCTTCATTTAATGCATTTTACATGCTTTTTATTATTGTAGAATGTTGTGTAGATAGAAAGTAACATGCCGTTCCAAAGGTGCGGTAAGATTATTTTATATATGAGGGTGTTTCTTATAACTGTAA
Organism: Gadopsis marmoratus; assembly: GCA_036023855.1. Taxonomy (NCBI): domain Eukaryota; kingdom Metazoa; phylum Chordata; class Actinopteri; order Centrarchiformes; family Percichthyidae; genus Gadopsis; species Gadopsis marmoratus. Next base: position 15,940 of record JAVQJF010057085.1, read on the forward strand.
TTGTGCTGCCATACAGTAGTGAGTTTATCCACTTTGTGCATATTAGCATAGCCTTGTAGCCATGCTGACACTGATATGACAGCTCGGATTAAGGAGATCCAGCCTACATCGTCTTCTCTGGTCACAACACTTCCATATCTCAGTCCTCATACCAACTGTAGCTTCTCGGCTAGAGTAGTGCCCTGCTTCTTCCACTTCCTCACTGCAATCACTGAGTCGCACCAGCTTTTATCTTCTAATTTGTTATATGTAGAAGGATCTTCATGAACAACATCATTAACATTTACTAGGTGTAAAATTTAGACCGGATTTGTCCAGAAAGGGTATAGAAGAAATGTTATATATTTGCAGTTTAAGCAAGAGAAGACTTATAACTACTCAGGTTTGGAGAAAGGACGAGACCTTTAGCAACCTAGTACTGCATGCCCTGACACATACAGTACATAATACAGGACAACAAACCATTAATAGACTGCATTTCAATTTTACCTTATGGGAACATTTTTGGCTATAGTGGGGTTGAAATTGCAAATGCAACCATGACCTGCATTTCATACAATGGCATTTCTTCAACAAATATCTATTTATATAGACTTACAGACTTATTGCTTACGTTCAGCCTTTACAGATGACAGAAGCGATGCACATTATGTCCTGACCTACATGGTGCCGGGACAATAGGTGCGACAGAATTAGGAATATAATTATGTCAACCTAAGCGGTTAGAAGGTTTTCACTGCCATGTGGTGTGACTTTAAATTAAGATAGATTGTTACTTCAGTACAGATGTTGACCGTTGCACCAATTGAATAAGAGGAGATAAAGTGTACACACTTTTATACATGGTGACATTGTGCTGGAGTTGAATATGATATGGAAATATATTTTTCTTTTGAACATAAATTGTTATGTGAAATGTGTAAATAATAGATGTCACCCCCCACACCCCCAATGCTGCAAGCTAGCTTCTCTCTTTATTTTTGAAATTTCCCCTTCCTACTGTGCCTACTTTATACATTTTCTCTGTTATATTAACCCAGTGATTTTCAACCAGTGTGCCGCGGCACAGTAGTGTGCCGTGAGAGATCGCCAGGTGTGCCGTGGTAAATTATCTATTTGATACGAAGAGTATCAAAGGCTTCGTAAGTAGGGTCAAAGAAAGAAACCCAGATGTCAGGGTTACGCACTGTTTTTTGCACCGTGAGGCCCTCGTTGCAAAGACCTTACCAGCAGATCTAGCTCCTGTGTTGAATTATGTTGTGCGCATAGTGAACTTTGTGAAGACGCGACCTTTGAAATGTCGCTTATTTGCGTCTTTGTGTGAGGAAATGGGAGCGGAACATA
>JAVQJF010057090.1:0-13428 GCA_036023855.1 Gadopsis marmoratus
CTGGAAGGCTGCTGCACACCACACACCTGTACAGGTGCTGGAAGGCTGCTGCACACACACACACACACACACACCTGTACAGGTGCTGTAAGGCTGCTGCACACACACACCTGTACAGGTGCTGTAAGGCTGCTGCACACACACCTGTACAGGTGCTGTAAGGCTGCTGCACACACACACACACACACACCTGTACAGGTGCTGTAAGGCTGCTGCACACACACCTGTACAGGTCCTGTAAGGCTGCAGCACTAAAGCCTGCTGCACACACACACACACACCTTTCCCCTAGATATTTGAGCTACATTCATATTCCTATTTGAAGAATTCGTCTAAACGTTGAATGTCATATATACAGTATATACTGAATAATATAAGCCTGTTTTGGTGTATATAACATTGAACAGGATCAGAAAACACTTATACCTTATTTTTATTTTTTGTACAGCGTTTGTCAGTGCATTAAAATACCTCTCCGTAAATTTGAGAGTGACAGCAAGTTGGTTTTGATGATTACATCAGTCATTTACGGTCCTTACGTTCACTCAGGTAATGTTCTATACAGTCTCTTTGGCTTAACTGGAGTATTCATGTTACTTTATACTTCTGCTCTGCTAGAGAGACGTTTAATCCACTTTATTAGACAGCTGTATTTACTAGTTTGCTGATTATGATTTTACATGCAAAACACACGATCAATGTATGAAATAGGACAAACCATTAAAGATTAAGCTACCCAGCCGTATTTAATGTAGTAGGGTTACGTCTATGAAGCGTAAAAGAAACACTGGAAACATGCACACAGCTTTGCAGAGGCCAAGGTGGCGTCTTCAAATGTCTTGTTCTGTCCGAGCAACAGTCCAAAACCCAAAGATATTCAGTTTTCGATGATGTGTGCCGAAGAAAAGCAGCAAATCCTCTCACGTGAGAAAGCTGGAACCAGAGAGTATTTGCCATTTTTTTCACAGTTTTTGCGTGAACAATGGCAAATGATTCATGGATTATCAAAATAGTTGCTAATTGATGATTAGGGCTCCAGCTCAACCAGCTACAGTAAAAGTAAGACAGTTGCTGTAAATGCTACGTCCACATGCATCTTTCCAGTGTTATGATGTACAACAATCACCAGGAGTTTGCAGGACTTTAACTTGTAATGGAGTATTTTTACACTTTTGCATTGCTGCTTTTACGTCAGTAATATATCAGAATACCTCTTCCGCCACTCTCAGTCATGCACTTCAACAGTTGTCACAATTTTAAACATTATTTTAATCAAATTTTGTTTGTTAACTCATGACGAGCATCTTTTAGATAACCATTACATTAGTACAATACATACACGCTGTACATTGCATATTGTGTGTGTGCCAAACTGAAGAGTGAATTTTGATTATTAATTGACCTGCTCATCTCCGCTAACAAGCAGACATATACACCGATCAGCTGACAACAGCTGCAGTGCTGGAGACGCTCTGACCCAGTCGTCTAGCCGTCACAGCTTGGTTCCTTGTCAAAGTTGCTCACATCCTTCTGTTTGCCCATTTTTCCTGCTTCAACACATCAACTCGGAGGACAAAATGTTCACTTGCTGCCTCATATATCCCCCCCCCCACTTACAGGTGCCATGGTAACCAGATAATCAAATGTTCTTCACTTCACCTGCCAGTGCTCATAAAGTTGCGGCTGATCGCTGCATACACACAACAGAAATTCATCTGGTCCAAAATGTCATGGTTACACAACAATACGCTATCCTTTTAAAAGGTCGGCACAAGTCAAAATTAATTGCAGTAACGTGTTAGTCTGTGCAGCCAGTGGTGAGACTGGCGTGTCGGCTTGTTAGCGATCTGCATGGGGTTTTTCTGTTTTCCGGCTGCCGGTAGCACGTCGCACAGTGTCCCCTCCTTTAATCACCGTCACAATACATCCTATAGCCATAGAGGGTGCAGCAGATCACCTGTGTGTTTACTGACTTCTGAACATCTAACGACTTCCTTATTCTGATGGTCATCATCTCTTAACTGCCGGCAGTTAGAGAATTAACTGCAGCAATGATCAACAGGGAAGTGGCTCTGGAAGCCTTTATTACACTGCTGAGCAGGTGACCTCAAATGCACCATAAACATCATTACCTGTGTAAGGAAGGGACGTTTAATCCAACGAGCTCTTGTCCCAATTCTCCAAATTCAGAGGAAAAGATGCGGAAACAGTTTTTCGTTATTGTGTGGTGACATTTCAGCTAACTTTCATGAGCTGGTTTGTTTTGCATATAAACTGAAAACCTCCCGCTCGTGCAGCTCAGCTTTCGGACGCTTCGCCACGTTCACGTTGCGGGCCTTCGGAGGAGGTCCTCTCCAACCCAGAGTGGGGCTGAGTACAGCCGGTCGGCTCGGGACAAGTGGGGGGGAGGAGCGGAGATAACACACTTAAAATAGATGTGTTACAGTAGATGGCATTGCCTGTATCACCTGGCTGGGACGAACGCCTTGACATTGGGAAAGGCAGCGTGTGCAAAAACAAAAAGGGGAAGGGAGTGCAATACGATACATGACCGTAACAACTGTATGTGGATCAAATTTCAAGGTCTGGATTTTGCTCACGTAGCAGTGAACGCCTCTCCCTTGCTCAAAAGACAAACTTAAATTGCAGCTATGTAGCCATTAGCAATATGGCCCTTTGCTGCATCAACGTATGAGCTTAGTGGGAACCTTTTCTTTCCCGTCAGTACCACTGACACAGTTGTGCCAATCATGTAGGCTTCCGCTCTGCTGTTGTCGGCACACACTCAGCATTGCTGGAGGCCCTCGGTTCTTGTGCACTTTGACAAACATCGTCCGCAGGCCTCAGAAGCCCTGAGCCAGAAAATGCATCACAATAAACGTGACACCTTCATTTGGTTTTCGTCAAAGTTTCCGTGTAGTTTCACTGTGTTTGAGCTGATGGTTTTCATAGCAAAGTGCACATTACCGCAGGCTGTGTTTTCTATCAATAACTGGACCACAACAGGATGCTGCTGTCAAGTAAATACATACAGGAGACATTGCGACATCGCTGCACAAAAAGTGAACTGTTTGCGTCGTGAAAGTACATGACACAAACAACAAAGGTATTCTCCGTTTGGAAGCATGTGTGTCAGCTTCGTTGAGCCTTGACAGGAGCTGCACGGGCCTCGACTTTAATTACAGCTACGGTAAATGTCTCACTGCCCTTCCTCTCTCCAGGCATCCCTTTGGTTTGCTTCCTGGTGCTGCTGCCTCTCAACATCCCCTGGTCTCAGATCAGCGTTACGTGGTTGGGCGTGGTGCACTTCCTGGCCTGCCTGTCACCGCAGCTTGGCTCTGTGCTCTACCACCTTTTCATGAACCATGAGGGAGGGGAGCCCGTCTACCACACCCTCCTCAAACTGGACGTGTGCGGAATCTGCATGATCAACACGCTGGGTAAGGCTTCCTCCCGGAGGCTCAGCAGATTTCACCGTTTATCATTTTGGACTCTTGTCGGCCGTCCTTCAGTTATTGCTGGTCTGTTTACTTTGGGGGTGGAATTTTTCTGTATTGATCGTCAGTGATTTACCATGGAAGTGTTTTGCTTGGAGGTGTACCCGTGTTGATTTGTCAGATCAAATTTGACTACTGAGTCAATTGGCCAATGCAAGCAGTGATCCAAGTTCTAATATGACTATTGATCTTTCCATGCTGCCTGTATTATAATGCCTGTAAAAATGACAAGTGCGATATTTTGCATTTATTTATATACTTGTGTACTTTGAACAAACACTTTAGATTGGCCATACTATACTTATTATTCCGATGCTAATAATTAATATAGTGACATGAGATTGGATATCTGTATTTTAGAAAATCACCATTCAACTTAAAAGCTGTATTTCCCTTAAAGACAGCATTAATATGATGCAGCTGTTTCTGCTAAGTCAAAGTAACAACTGGATTTCTATTATTTTTTTCCTTAGAGACAGTAATTTTGCATATACTCATATTGCTATTGAGTCAGTTTAACAGTTTCGGACTGTTATTCAGAGTAAGTCATCATAAAGAATATTCGGACTGCAAATACAGGATTCATTTATTATTCGCTTCGTCTGTAAAATATCAGAAAATCGGGAGCATCACACTTCCCGGGAGCCCAAGGCGACATCTTCAAATGATTTGCTTTTGTCCGAAAAACCTATTTACTGTAATGTAAATAATAGCAGGTTTCCTCCTGTTGGAAGGTTTTTTTATTTCACGATAGTTTCTACATCTGGAAAAACTCGGTTTCCTAAGAAGCTTTCACATGACAAGAGTTGAGCCGCCGTGCAACGGCTGAACATTAGAGGGTCTGAATGCTGCTAACCACACAAAGGGCAGCATCACACTAGGCTCAAACTGTTTGACGTCTGGCTTGCAGCTGGTGTTGCACTGCTGCTGAGTCCAGCACCAGCACTGTATGCTGACTCTCCATTGTGTGTTTTCTTGTCTCAGGGGCGCTGCCCATTGTCTACAGCACGCTGCTGTGCTACCCGTTCACCCGCACCGTGGCCCTGTTAGTCTACATCCTGCTGTCCAGCCACGCCATCTACTGTGCCGTCACGGCTCGGAGCAGCGTTTGCCGGTTGCGCTCCTTCGCCTGGCAGGCTCTGTTCCGCTTCTCTTTCTTCCTGCTGCGCTGGGTGGGTGTGGGCGGCGGCAGCCCCACCTCGTTGCGCCACTTCCTCATGATGGACGCGCTGGCCGTGCTGGGCGGGGTCATCAACATCACACGCATCCCGGAGCGCTTCCGCCCGGGCCTCTTTGACTACTGGTGCAACAGCCACCAGATCATGCATGTACTGGTGGTGGGCTCCATCCTTTACCTGCACTGGGGTGTGCTGGACGACCTGCTTTGGATCAACAGCTACAACTGTCCCTCAGACTGACCTCCACTGCAGCCCCCACCCCCTCACAAGGAACACTGGGATGCAAGGACCTCTGGGGGGAGGGGGGTGTCTCAACAGGGACGGGTAAGGAGGGGAAATCAGGGGGAAGTGATGCTGTGAGGTGAGACGATGTGTTGTCCGTGCATGTGTTCACCTCATGCGCTCAAACTCAGAATGTTCATATCGTCGTCCATCTTTGTACTTTGTGCGAATGCAGGCAAAAGTATGTCAAGTAACACGCACAAGCATTTTGACTCTCTCACTTGCAGCAAACATGGACTCACAGGTGTATACGGGCACACACACACACACACACACACACACACAGCAAAATGGAAATATTTTAAACAGTAAATTTAATGGCTGAGTATTGGACACTGTAAAGTCTAAAGTAAAGGCTCTAGTAAAAGGTCACTGCTGAGTTTAAAGCCTTTGCTTAATAATAGAAGTTTTACTTGAGCATTAGTTGACGTGGTGGGTTATGACAGTCTGTTGATAAATGGTATTACATGCTCAAGTCCTCTCAGATGTCACTGTTGCTACCTATGCAGCACATCCCACCTCATGTACATCACTTACACAACACACACTCAGACACCCTCACACCTATATTTTTATACTACAGGCACGTACAGTAAGTGCATAGAGTTTTCACTACATCCAACTGACTGAGTTTTACAGGACTGGTTGTTCCGTCCGTGTTTCCTTGCTTTCTGCCGCTGCCTCTTTACGCGTGTCTGGTTTGTCCTAACAGTCGCAAGGTGACGAGGAAATGGAGATTGGTGAGGGGGTTCATTCCTGAGTGTGCTAGCATGTTGGCAGTGAGTGTACTTGCTTTAGATGGACCACACATTAAGAGTCAGCTGTGCAGTGTTCTCGGCTTTGTTTGCACCTGAGCTCAGTGCCAATGAAATTCAGGCATTTTTAATCAGATTAGAAAGTGCACACGTTTACAAACTATGTTGTTCAGTGGCATTAGGCCAAACCTTTGCTCATGGGCGTGGATAAGTCCAAGTTATTTATTCTATTGCATTTATGTTAACCTGCCATTATGAGGAATATTGTCACCGGCATTTCCTTTTATGGAAGACGACGTTTTATAACCTTTAATTTACAAACTGAGTGCTGTCTAAAGTTTAACAGTTTTTATGCACATTTGTTCTGTCATTTTAAAATGAACAGGAAGATGACATTGATAGGTTTTACACTGAAATGCCACCATTACGTACATTAGATGTGTGGCAGAAAGATGCACTGGAGGTTACGGGGTTGCCACGTAGCAATTGCCAACTTTTACGGTCACTTGACTTTAATTGTAAGCATTTAAAAGAAGCGTTTCTGTCAGCTGCCTAAGCAGTTTACGTTGTTGCCGTGCAGGATCACTGGCTGCCCGATCAAGTTAGAGGTCAGAGAAAATCTTTTGTTTTATTCAAACCATGCAAATCCCGAGGATTAGCTCCTCATGTTCTCCCCACCACACACTTTTTTCCCAGCGATTTTCGACTCCTCAGTCACACGGTAATATTGTGACAAAAGATCGGCCTCTAATGCATTGACACTCACATTCGCAAAAAAACCGACAACCTCTTCTCTTCTCAAGATGTTATTTATGCCAGATTTTCTCATGCTTGAATGAAAACAGTACTACTGTAATTGGATGTTTACTTGCACATTGACCCTAGATTCTGACGGTCTATAAGGGTCAGTCATTATTGCCACTTTATGCTTTCTTATTTAAATGCATCGCTTTTGCTCTGCAGCTGGATTTGTGTTTTGTGACAGAGCACAGCTTGACTTGCACTTTTTTAAAAAACCCGAATAGGGGGTTTAGACACTCTGAGTCTTTTGACAGTGGTGTAGTGTTTTATTAAGCTGGCCTTGCCAAACAGGAATGAACCTTGTGCCCTCCCGTCGTCTGCAAGTTACATCAGATCACGGTTGAATTGCGGCTGTATTCCTCTGTGAATTTTCAGTCACTACTTGAGTAAAAGTAACTGTTGCTCTGTTGCTTCCTGCTCAAGACTAGTGGTTGAAGTGCCATTTGTTTTTCCAGAGGCAGACTTTCTTAATGACATTGCACTCGTTTCCCATGCCAACAGTCACAGCCGCCCACTGGCCAGTCTTGTCAGCCCCACTTCACTTTGCCAAATTAGCAGCTGCTGAGATGTAGCACGTCCTCTGCTTCCTGTGCTAACCCTGACTCACTGGTGAAGGAGTTCCTTCAGTCTTTATCACGTACACTAGTCTCAGACTGCACCCCCCGCCCTGTCCACACTCCGCCCACCACCACCTCCTTGATAAAGAGCTAGATGCTGTACATCTGCTACCCTCGCTCTGGTGACTATTACCTACTATGACCGTGGTACAATGTAAAAGCTGAATCTAATGTATATTTGGCCATTGAATGAAGCTGAAAAAAAAAAGTGCATGAAAGTTTGTGAAACAGAAACTGATGTCACTCGCTCCTGGAAATGATAGGTAGTTGGGGGGGGGGGGGGTTGCAGTGAGGGGATTCCACTACAGGGAGATTATTGAACAGGTCCGATCAGAGCCAGTACATCACTGTCAAATGAGCCGCATTGTTCATCGTTCTCAAAAGGGCTTTGGACCAAAGTAAATTACAATTCTGAAACACATTTAAAGTCCATATAAATAATGTAAATACATGTATGTAGATTATATATGCATACAGTGCAAACGATATACCCTGAATCATTTTTGATACATACGCCATATGTTAAGGAACGAAAAATGAGAAACGGGAACCGTGGGTTGCCACATATGAGCTGCTGCTCTCTTTCATGGCCAAAGCGAGTAATGAGAGAGGGAAGCAGACGCGGCTCGGCGCTGTGCTTCAGATTAATATCAAAAAACATTAGTTTGCTTAGCTATGTCCATATGTATGTGAACAACACAGAAAAAACACTACTGAAATTGGTTTCAGTGCTAATGTAGAGTTGTTTGACCTTTTGTGACCCTAACTAAGAATGCTTTTGATCACTTAGATGTAACCACTTTTTTTAGACATGTGGGAAAGACATTTCTGACCATCATGGGGAAACTTGGTGAGCATGTGAATACCTCGTGACTACCACTGGTCTATCTATGCATTATCACTCGAAGGATACGTAACAGTGAAGTCGATTTGTGTTCGGTAAGACAGCTCTCTGATCCACTGTAACGGAGGGCTCCTCTCCAACATCCTGGGTCTCCCACTTCTCAGGGTGCCATAACAGTAGCTGTAACATCCGAGACCTGACCTCTGCCGTCTGAAACGTGGCTGCGAGACTTATGATCTACCTCCACCTGCCCTCTTTGTCCAGTCTGTTCATGCGATGAACTGGGTAACAGATTGGACAGAAGGGAGCACGAAGGTGGAAAGGGAGTATCTCTCAGAAAACCGTGTTACAGGAGTGGAACCTGGCCAGAAAAAAATTGGTCTCTGTTCTTTTGTCTGTATGTTAAATAAAGAAAATGGCATGATGTACGAACACATCGCTAACAAAACAACATTCGGTTTTTTTAACATAACACAGGTGCCGGATAGCCTGTTAATGACCCGTTTCTAATGGTTTACCTGTATTGTTATATACTGATTATTATGATTACTGTTATTCTGTGGATCCTAATAATGACACTGGTCTATGTGTACAGATAATGAGACAAGCCCTTTCCTTTAGGATGAGGGGAGCTTTCTGGAGGGTCTGTCTGTTATCCTCTCTTCATATCTGCAATGTCATGGCATTTTAAAAAACGACAACGGAGTGAGTGCGGCTCCATCTAGCGGACGTTCACGTGCACTGATGCAGGCATTACTGTAGCCGTACTGCAGGCAAATGAAAAGAATTGACAGGCTGCAATGCTGTCCGCGCTGATATGCAGTTAATCTCCAGGGTTGTTTATTTATATTTCCAGACCATGTATGTATGACGTGTGTGTGAGCGCTCCCTCAGAACCCATGCAAGCATGAAATCTGTATGTTGTCAAATTGACTTTCTCCTTTTTGCACTGACGGGGTGCTGATTGCATCCCAAGAGTGCCTCATTATCCGGTCTGTGTGCTTGCAAATTAAAGCACCCGAGCACAGACACACAGTTTGTTCCTGTGCTGTAGTTCACACATCTGTCCAACATTAGTATCCTGTGTAACAGACCGGCTCTCACACTCCTCAGTCTCCAGCAACGATTGTGCAATAAACTGAAGTCTATATTTTTAAAACTGCCTATAGGCCATCTCTTTCATCCACTTTTCTTGCATTGACGTGTTCGTGTGTGTCCTTTTGTGCCTCTATGTTTGTGAGGAACAAATTGAGTTTTAAAATTGGAGAGGTGAGGGCCCTCCAAACAGCAGTTTGAAGGTTTGGTTTTAGTGTTAGAATTAGGTTGAAGTTGGTGTAAAGGTTGAGGTCATGCATGTAGTTGTAATGGTTAAGGTTAGGACTATCGGCTAGGGCTGTGTTTCCACAGTAGGTGGTTTTCTGCCCAGTTGAGCAACTTTTTATCTGATACCACGGGTAAAAATTCCTTTTGGTGGGATTTTCATCACTTGGGCTACGTTTTGCAGTATGGGCAGAATTTCCCACCAAAAAGTTAGGCTATATGTCAACAAATCAGGCCGCCCTCTTTTCTAATTAGCACAGAGCTGTCATTCAGATTGACTGGGCCAAATTATATTAAAGTTTTATATATTCCTCTATGATAAAAGCCTTGTAAAAGCTTACATCTCTTCATATAATTGAATCCTGAAAGGCGAGGACACTACTTCACCTCAGCTATTCAAGTAAATCAGCTTGTTACTGGTATGGAAACAGTAAGGTAGAGATTATAGTTTAGGGTTACGGGTTGAAGTTGATAAATTGGGTTTAGGTTTTAGCATCAAAGTTGATAGAAGTCACAATGATAGAAAGATTAGAGCTTGATATTGTAATTTCACAGGTCATTTAAAGGTTTAAAGGGCTGCTTCAGCAATTTAGTATTCCATGTCCATAAAGTTGGTGGACTTGCAAGAGACATTAAACAATATCATAAAAATATTATTATAGAATATAATAATACATTTCAATATTGATGCAGCAGAGGCAGAGATATCCTGACTTTTAGTCCTTAGTGTGGGTCAAACGCCAAATGCAGTGGATCCTACATTTCCCATAATGCAACTCAACTCTACACTGACTCAAACTTGCCATCCCGTTTGCAAAGCCGGGTTTTTGTTACAGATTTGTAGTCTCCAAGCCCAAACTGAAATGATTCAGTGATAGTGGTTACAGTGCATGGCACATGGCCGCATGTTTGCAACTGTCTCAGGTTCTCTCTCTCTCTCTCTCTCTCTCTCTCTCTCTCTCTCTCTCTCTCCATTTCCTGTTTGTCAGTACTCTTAAAAACAAAATGGGTTAAATATTGGAAAAGGTGAGCATCAAAGTGTAAAATTGGTTAGATTAGAGTTTAGGGGATAAGTCAAATAGATGTAAGGTCCTCACAAATATTGTAAAATCTGATGATGATGAGATCAGGAAGGGTCATATCTGTTATCTGGTATTTTCTCAGTAGACTTCCAGTACATCATTTTTCAAGAACATCTGATCATGAAGCATTTTGCCCCTGACAGTGTTCCAGCTGTCTCGTCATGTTGCAATGAAGCCTGCACAACACTGCAGCTGCATCAAAACTTTTCCTCTCAGATTTCAGGGCAAGTTGCACCTTCAGCACTCAACTCTGCATCTCGGTAATGCATCACTTTAGTCTGGAGCTTCTGTGACGCTTTTCAACCTGTTTAATGCGCACTGCTCTTCTCAGAAACATAGTGATTCTGATTAGCTGACACCTGAGCAACGATGGAATCTGGAATCTGCTTTCGTTGGTTGACACCTGTAACCAGAGGTAGACTGACCTGCACCTATGTCAGTATGTATTATCCTGACATTTTTATCTTGATATAATCCCGCAAAACATCGCAAACTAAATTGTACCATCTTCTCTGCCATGTTGCCCTCTGCACTTTTTCAACCCCAAAACTGTCACAGTAGACGCCTCCCACTTCCACCATGATTTCAAACTGTCACTTCCTCCATGTCGTTATGTGATGTACTTTAACCTACCGTCTCTTCTAAGTCCTCATTCTGGTGACAGGGTGTGAGGTGCACCGCCGAAACCCCTTGAGCTGCATCACCCCCACACGACTCCCAGGTAGGCCTGCGACATCTGTCTGCAGTTTCTCATACATTTTTTGTCATGCGGTTACGCCTACAAAACGTCTCCGCAGTTGTCATTTTATCTATAATAGGTTGTTATTTAAAAGGTTGATGCTTGATACCGTGAATGTAGCATCTTTGATTCTCATGTTCCACATGGCTTGAGTTCCTCCTGTATCAAGTTAGTGGATTGTTTCCTACTTTGTAACAGGCAATGTTTTCCATCTCACAGCAGAGGGACAGTGGTAGAGTGAGATTACTGACATGCATTTAGGCTGCTGATAAAATTACAGCTCACTCTATAAAGGATTATTAAATTAGGTGCAAAGCCGCCGGAGGCAGAGGTCTTGGGATGCACATGCAGCAAAACTCTTTTATGCTTCTGAGTCTGAGCTTAGGCGCGGCTGCAGATTTGAGGAAGTAAAATGGAGGTAAAGCAAAACCATATTCAGTTTTTTTGACTGGTGTTAATGTCGCTAAATAATTAAAGGTTTGTTAATTTTTAGCTGATATCTATTGAACCTGTACATGATTTGAGGCTTGACACAAATCTCATTACTCACTCAGTTTTGATTTCTGCTTTGGTAAATGGTGCATTTATTGTATGTATTTTAACTTGCAAGTTGCTAAAATATATGTTTGCCACCAATGTGTAGCTGTGGAAAAATCAATGACAGCATGAATGTGTGAGTGCCAAAATTTGACAAGAGAGAAAGGCTGGTGGTTTTGTTGCTCACTCTGAAGGATGTGGTGTAACTGCTGCTTCGGGTAACTCGTTTACCTTTTTAGGTATACAGCACGTGCAGCTCAACTGATGGTACATGGCAGTGTTTTTATGTGTTGGCTTCACACAGATATCTCGTACAATTGTCTTCAAGATGCACAATTATTTAAGTAGCACACAGAATCCCAATGTAAAGAGAGATAAGAGGACAGAGTACCAGTCACAGACAGGCTACAGGAAGCAGTTGTGAAAGCGTTTGCTTCCTCTTTTTTTGCTTTCCTCTTTATGTGATTTTCAGCTGTGGCATCAGCTTTGTGTCTGTCATCTGTCATACTGTATTTCCACATGAAATCTAAAAGCATAAACAATAAAGCGAAATGCTACATGTAACTCTTTTTGACACGGTTAGTCTTATATGCATTCAATCGATGACAGTTGGTGTGCATTTGAAATGCATAGGGTAATGCATCTGTTGCGACTTTATTTCAGTTTTTCTTAAAGGCTTCCTGCACACATACGTTTCTGCCTTTTTCATTCGGAGCCCGTCCTCATATTGACCCGTGCTTTCTTTCCAGCTCACCATGTCCAGAAAGGTTGTGAGGACCAGTAAGTTCCGCCACGTCTTTGGCCAGGCTTTGAAAGCAGACCAATGCTACGATGACATCCGAATCTCGCAGATGACATGGGACAGCAACTTCTGCACTGTCAACCCAAAGTTTGTGGCCATGATTGTGGACGCCAGTGGTGGAGGAGCATTCATGGTGTTGCCCCTGAGCAAGGTGGGTCACAGGAAACACCCCGCTTATATCGGCACAAAGAAGGGAAATATATCTGCTACTTGGCTCTCTGTGTCCTTCTACTTCTCATAATACCATTTTTGGACATGCTGATCATTTCAGATGCAAAGGGGTGTGATTTTCATTTTCATTTTCATTTAAAAACTGTAATTCTGCCAGTCACTATCACACATTCAGCTGAATAAGGAAGTTTGATGCAGACTTTGAGTCTTTCTACACGTCACACGCTCTTGCTGTCGAGAAGTTTTCACCATATTAGGAGTTTGTTGTCAGCTCAGTCAGGGCAGGATGTGGCCTCAACCCGGTTATTCTGCACTCACTTATGGAGTACGTTAGGTGACTTGAGGCTTTTTAAATTGTATTTATGTGCTAGAAAAAGTGAAAAATTGTATTCACTTCAGTGTATTTATATTGTGCCATCATAACAAAGTTATCTCAGGGCACTTTTTCATATAGTGCACATGTAGACCGACTCTTTATTGACAAGAGACCCAACATTTCCCACCATCTGGTTGGTTGAGACGACGAGAGCAGGAGTAAAAAGAGAACACACGGCAGTACAGCATAGTTCCACATGGAGACGCAAAGCAATAATAAGAGTAAGGAAATTGATTTTAATATTAATAAAAATAATACTAGTAGCAAAATAATAATAGTAATACTAATAATAAGAGCAATAGCAGGAACAAAGTCTTAAGCCTGCTCTTAAATGTGAGGAGGGGGTCTGCCTCCCGAACACAGACTGGAAGCTGGTTCCACAGGAGAGGAGCTGGATAGCTGAAGGCTCTGGCTCCCATTCTACTTT
>JAVQJF010057100.1:0-13460 GCA_036023855.1 Gadopsis marmoratus
CCCCCCCCCCCCCCCGTTCATCTGTCACCCCTCACTTCATGGCTATCGAGCCAACTCACCCCACCTCGCCTCAGCAACACTAGTACATGTAACACAACACCAGCCTGGGCCAGGTCTCACAGGGCAAAACACAACACACCAGCTGCTGGCTCTCTCTTTCTAACGCTCTCTATAACACACACACACACACACACACACACACACACACACACACACACACACACAGAGCTGATCAAAGACATAAACACTGCTCTGAAAGGAGTGGCCTCCCACCAATCTTATCTCAGAGAAGAAGATGTTTTCCTCTCAGACGCACCAGGCTCCAGTCTTCCTGAGGAGTAACAACCCGGAGAGCACCCCTACCAGCTGAACAAGCTCTGTGCATGTAGCTCCTACAGTAACATTAATCGTGCTGGGAAGATTCAGAGACTTATAGAGGTACTTTGACATTTTGGGAAATAAGCGTATTTGCTTTCTTACTGAGAGTTAGGTGAGAAGACTGATACCACTTTCTTGAGAGAGAACCAAAATGTCAACCTATTCCTTGAAAGGTGTTTTGACCCATTGAGCACACTCAGTATGTGTGCTTCAATGTATATGTGTTTATTCATGAGCATGTGTTCGCTATGGAAGAGGTCATTATTCCCATCCTGTGTGCCAGGTATTGAAGCTGCCTGTGACCTGCAGGTTAACAAGCCAGAGACCAGAGGGGCAACAAAACATGCACATGTACTCCGCACATATGCGGCTCTATGGCTTGATGCTTTCCAGACGTGCCCTCTTTTTCTCTCCCTCCTACATTGCCTGGCACTCTCGCCCTCCCCACTCAGCACATCTCAAACACATGCACACACACACACATGCACACTAGCACCTCCCCCATCTCACTCAACCCCGCTTATCAAAGTTTTTGCTTCTTCAGTTTCCCTTTCCCATGCACAGACAAAAAACTGCTCCGTCAAGTTCTCCTCTTTGTTTCTGGCTCACTCACGGTGCTGTTCAATCCTCCTCATCAGCCACAGTGGCTACAATTGGAAACTCCTGCAAAACCTGCAGGACTTTCTGCGTAACAACTTATCAAGCACGACTAAGATAGAGGCACTGATGGACAGTGAGACCGATGAACAGATTGAAGGTCAGACAGGCAAACAGAAACCTGCGTGCTGACCTCAGGATTTGGCTGAACTTTAGGGAGCATTAGCTGCCTCGCAGTCGAAGCTCACCCTCGAGCTTTCCTCACTCCTGCTAAAGCATAGGTCAGCGGGACTTTCAACACACACACCTGCACACAGTGGCAAAGGCATAAAGATAAAAGTGATGAAAGTGTATGATCCGAGTGCCTAGATAAATGCCATTGTTTTGATGGCACCTCATAAATACAGCATCCAGACAGGCTATTACTGCAGAGCAGGTTAGGGGCAGTTAGAGCTCCACGAACAGGGTGATGAATGAGAAGGTAAAAGTGCAATCACTCTCTGTGCTTATCTTTATCTCTCTCTATCAATATCGCTGTCTTTCTCTTGCTTTTTGCTCCCCCCCTGTTCTCTCTATTAGAGACACATTGATCACTGGCCACTGGCATATCACCTGAGTAATGGCTAAGGGTGTCTGGGCTTTAAAACAACCCCAGTAGAGCGCCAAGAGCTTTATCATGGCGACAAGGCAAATGGCTGCTCACATAATAAAGTGTGTGTGTGTGTGTGTGTGTGCGACCATAATGCAGGGGACTTTGCCATTAAGAGGAGACATCAAACACAACCCAATAAGGATCGCAGACCACCAGACCTGCCACAAAGCGCAGCCCTACTAAACCACTTTAAGTCATTAATAATGTTTTCAGCATGTGCGCATGTGTGTTTTAGGCTCCTCAAAGCCACCCACTCATTCTCAAGAGATATTTATACTTTAACCCTTTAACTCCCAGTTTCTCCCATGTTTTCTCTCAGGTAACTTTGAAAGAACAGAAAACACTTTTGTAAATACGCTTATTCGCTTTCTTGCTAAGTGTTAGATGAGATGCGACTGGTATCAACCTCCTCATCAAATTCTAACCTATTCTTATTTCACACTGTCTGTCAGCATCACACACATATGCTGTATCAACCCGTTCCAGCTCTTCATTGAAGCTACATGATGTTCACACTGAGTGGAATGGCTGCACTATTCAAATGAACAGAAACATTCTACAGTAGTCTATTTTACATGTGTTTTTTTCCCCCCGAAATTCAGTCTAGCATCCTTTGTATCAATTGAAACTTTAAGCCCTCCACTAGAATTTTAAATTATTTTCTGTTAAGATTAAAACTGACCATCAACAGGTTCTGATTCAATTACTCCTCATGCTATTGTCCCCTACACAGTGGACACCTGAAGTGGAGTCTACAGGAAGGAAGTGGTCAGGCCAAAACCTTTTTGTGGAACAAGAACCTTTGAATAAAATAAAGCAGAGAGGAAAAAGATAGAGGCCTTACAATTCCTAATCGCTGTTGCTGTTTTTCAATCCTCTGTGTTCTTTTCCACTGGTTTATTTTTCTTTAAGCAGAAGGGCGGTCAGTGTGAGAGGGAAGAGGAAAGGTGACTGTGAAACTCTGTCGCTGGGGGAAGAGAGACTAGTGCCACGTTTATCGTTTATGTGTGTGTGTGTGTGTGTGAGCTTGTGTCCGTGGCAGTTTGCACTTTTGCGTGTGTTGACTGTGATGTAGAGGAGGAGGAGGAGGAGGAGGAGGAGGAGGAAAA
The DNA here is from genome assembly GCA_036023855.1 of Gadopsis marmoratus. Lineage (NCBI taxonomy): Eukaryota > Metazoa > Chordata > Actinopteri > Centrarchiformes > Percichthyidae > Gadopsis > Gadopsis marmoratus. Next base: position 2,737 of record JAVQJF010057100.1, read on the forward strand.
ACTGGGTGGAGAAGAAATTGGAAGAGGGGGACGAGGGGAGCGCAGGAGGTTGAAAAAGAAAAAAAGAGAGAGAGAGGTGGTGCTGCTATAGCAACTGTTTATGGTTTGGATGATTTTCCCCAACCATAATGGGCTAGTTTGGAGCATAATGAAACCAGTCTGGCTTTCCTGGCTCTCACACCCGGGGTCATGTGCGCATACACACACACACACAGCTGAGAGAGTAACACATGTTTTGCTTTAGTACTTGTTTATGTTCATCCAGCAGTGGGAGAGCAGATTCATGGTTAACTATCAATTAAAGCGATGATCATAAAACAAGCAGTTGTAAATAAACACTGCCAAGCTAACAGAGAGGGAGAAAGAGAGAGAGAGAGGGAGGGAGGGAAGAAGACTGAAAGATCACTGTGATATTATTATTATAATAACATAGATATACCTGTCTGTTCCTGGGGGAAAAAAGTTTCTTTAATAAAGAAGAACATCAGAGTGCGTTAAGATATTAAGCTCTCTCAAAGTCGATTCAAAATCCCTACTTGAAATTATGGATATAAGACACCAAGCCTTTCCTGGAGCGTAGACATGTATTCCTTTCTCATGTTATGAAGTAGCTTGCGGGCTTCACCCTACCAGGAACCACTGAGTTTTCTGGGTTACTGCTTTTAATAAGTACGCTTATAAAACTATGTGTGTTAATGGGGCTTTAAGCCAGCATATGTTATACATGGAGAGTTATAAGTCTCTGTGTGTGTGTTAAAAAAAAGTTTGGAGGTGTGTGTATGTGAGTTAATGTCTCCTCTGTCTGAGTATAATGAGCTCCCCTGGGCCTCCCTCACCTTCCACCCCTCCTTCCAATGCCTCAGTCGCTCCATCCCTTCTCCTTCTTTTCCCTAAACTTGGCCCTATTAACCCCTTGCTTCCTCCCCGCATGTTTATTTAAGTAAGGGATGGTGGGGAGGAAAGGTGAGTCGACCGCCTGTGCACATGTTTATTTATATATACCTAGGGCAAAGGATTTGAGGAGGAGGAAATGTGGGGCGAGAACGAGCTGGTGTGGCTTTGATTTTTGTGTTCAGGTTCCAACAAACGTCTGCTGGTAACAAAAAGATATAGAGACGACAGCTTAGACTTTGGGTCAGTGGCTTCACACCTTGGATTGACCCAGTGGCCATCATGGCGCTGAGGTCAACTCTTCCGCTAACATGCCAAACATGAAGCCGCTGAGGGGTGGCTGCTCGTCACCTCCAGTCTGACCAGAAACTTTAGGGGATCAAGGGTCAGGCGCTGCCCTTTTACTGGTGTGTGTCTGGGTGTGGGTGTATCCCACCTGAGGGTGTGGTTGAACGCTAACCTTGTCACATGACCAAACTGCTGTCAGCAAACACACTTTGCAAACTAACATACACGTGTGTACACTCAAGACGTTCACTGATCTCACTGGTGGTCAGTAAATTGTGTTATTAGATCTGAGAGAGACTTTACTTCACTAATCGTTTTCCATGTCTGAAAGGGATAGTTTTGGGACATGACATTTTGGGGAAATACACTTAGAAATGAGAAATACCACTCTTATGTCTGTATGGTAAATATGAGGCCAAAGGTAACAATATCCACCTACAAGCACCGCTAAAGCTCATTCACTGTTTACAGGGAGCTATGTGCCGGAATATTTCTTGTCTGACTAGGAACTTCCTGCAGTCTCCACTGGTTGTCTGGCACCTGACTACCTGCTCCCAGTCTTTGTCTTTGTATTAAGCTAAGCAAACTGAGCTGCTCGCTGCAGCTATGTATTTAGCGCACAGTCAAGAGAGTGGTATCGAGCTTCTCATCCAACTCTGGGCAAGAAAGCCAATAAGCATATTTCCCAAAATGCTGAAATTTTGCTCTATTATATAATGTCAAAAGAGAAAAGCTTATAAACAATATCTTCTTCCCAAAGAGGCACAGGGACAGAAATATTTTTAATGCCATTGCTTCAGGGTTGCAAATTGGTGGGTGAAAGTCACCTCGCGTGTGGCATCTCAGCTTATCTGTGACAATGAATAACAAACTGAAAGTCAAATATTTGCTGTTTGTTCTTGGGTTATGGACAAGCCTACCTGATTCAGATGCAGCAGGCGCTAGACTGGCACAAAAATGTGACTTGTTTGAGTGACCTCGGATATTTGTAGCGCTCTCAAAGGCCTCAGTCGTACTAATACTTGTACAGTATTTGCATTAGGGTGTTTGGGACAGTAGTGATGTGGTCATAAGCAGGGATAAAGTGATTAGACCCAGAGTCCAGTCCAAGACATTCTTTGGCTCTCTGCATTACTCCTGATTTACTAAACTGAAATATATCACAACTGCTAAAGGTCACGTACATACCACAGGGTTACACATGTTTTTTTTTATTTCATACAAGCTAATTAAAAAGGATGCAGCTATAATCCCTGCTTCTTCTGCTCCTGTGGTGTGATTTAGCCACCTATAAGACACAGAGACTGCAGTTGTACCTCACCTCAGTATAGGAGTGTGACCTCAGCAGGGATTTCCCCGCTGCTCTGTTATCACCTGCACCCAATACTTTATCCCTCCTCCCCGCTGCTAGTTAGCGGGTGCCATTTAGGCCTCTTATACCAGGATTAGTGCCATGCTTTCACTTCAGCGCACCTGATCTCAGTCCAGCCGTCTCGCGATGATGACATCACAGCCACGTTGTCAGGGGATTTGACATAAAAACTTGTGCAAACAGGGTAAAATCTCTATGACTCTCTTTCCCCTTGCTCTCTCTTTTGAAAAACAATGCTGCCAATGGATTACTGTGTGAAAGGGCAAGCTATTTTGGAAAGTGACAATCTCATCTCGCTGATACCGAGAGAGGGAGAAAGAAATGAAAAGAGAAAGACAGAAGGGGAAAGAGAAAGGTGACAAACAGAAAGAGAAAGACAGGCTGAGTCATCCAGCCTGACAACAACATCCACCTATGAAAATGTATTTTATAGACAAATAGGGGACACACAGCAAAGCTAAGACAGGAAGACGCCAGTAGGAAATAGAAGGAAGTGGATGGAGGTGAAAAGCAGACTGTTCAGGTCTTTTCAAGTGTTGCCCAGCGTTGGTTGAGTCTCAGAGCGGCTGCCAGGGTGCAGTTCTCAGTGCCACTCCAGCACAGTGAGCCTTTTTAACTCTGGTTCTCAGAGGAGCTCTGGGCTGCTCCAGCTGGCCTGTACCCAGCCACGTTTTTCTCATGTCGGGGCACTGATAATCAGGCACGGTGGGGTATAGTGGGTGCTGGGGAATTTTGAGCATGCATTTTTTTTTTCTTCAAAACAGCAACTAAAATCTACTTGATACCATTTACAGAACATGCTGGGCAAACACTGCAGATCACTGCTCCAGAATTTTAACAGCAAACAGAGCCCTTTTTAAATAGAGGTCTTTGTTTTATTGCACTCACTGTGGTTACTACTCTGCTGGGCGCTCTAAATACAGAAGAAACAATACTTATACTGTACCACATTGAATAGTGTTATATACCAATACTAACACAAGTGTTGAAGGGCTCATGTTTGGCAGCTTGAAGTGCTTAATATTTGAACATGAACAGAAAGTTGAGTAGAGAGTGGAACGGGTCCCTAACGACTATGTGTCTGTCAAGAGGATAATCTATTTAAAGCCACTATAATCAGTATTTTTATGTTAACAATGGATGATTTTGAGCTAAATTTAAGCAAGTGATTCCATCGGCATTTACTTCAGTGCCATATCTCAATTTAACAGAGGAATCCTATTCTAACTTTAGTCCCTCCAAAATTGATCATTTTGTTGATGGTGCTGCAGGCTCACTGCGAATGACACATGACTCTATTGCCCCTTTAAGAAAGAAAATAATAAAACAAAAGAGGTTAGCTCCATGGTATAACTCCCAAACCCGTAAATTAAAGCAAAAATCACGTAAACTTGAAAGGAAATGGCGTTCAACCAATCTGGAAGAATCATGCTCAGTCTGGGCTTACTGACGGTGAAGTTGTTACAGTCTGAATGCCACCTTGGCCCTTGAAGTTGTTCTGTCTAACACTTCACTCTAAAATCCTCCATGCAGTCGGTGTCCAGCTGGGTTGAGATCTGGCGACTGTGAAGGCCGTGGCAAATAATTCACCTAATGTTCATGCTCATCAAACCAATCGGCGATTACTCCCACCCTGTATGGAAACATCTGCACTCGTTACGTTTCTCCCCTCATTTGCTCAGGTTTTCTGTCTGAGATGACCGCAGCTTCCCCATCAATAGCAGCATTCATCATTCAGCAGTCTCTGGCTGTTCTGGCAGAGTTGGGAGGTGAATATAAATCACAGCTTAAAAGCAAAGAGGCAACTACTACTACTTGTATTATTATTAACTACAACCTTGCAGCTCCTCCTCTCCTTCCTCCCCGTCTACACAGATGCACAGATAAGAGCAGACAATGCAATCCTTTGAATGTAGACGAGGATGAGGGGAGTTTGACTGATGAGCACGCTTACAGGCACACACACACACACACACACACACACACACACATTAGCAGGCTTGTTGAGAGGTTTGTGATGGGCAAATCTCCACGAGTGTGTTATCATCTCTCTTTCTGAGCTTCTGACAGGAAATGAGGCAGCACTCTAAATTACACGTCTCTGTGTCCCCAATCCTGTCTGCTGAACAAAATAGTTGCTTCTTGACAGTCCCCCTGTGAGACAAAGCCTTTTACATTTTACGGTCAAAGCAAAGGAACAAGTCATTGCAGGTACACACACATGCACGCACCACGCACACACTACTTGTCCTCGGCGATGAGATATTTGTGATGGAGGAGTGTGTATTTAACAAGCAGACAGCTGAAAGGGCACTTTGCCACTTGGCACGCAGCCATTTTCCATTAAACGTCCCCTCCTTTCTCCTCCGTTTCACCCTGCGTGCACCAACTGGAGTTATTTCCACCTTGCTTCTCTCTTTCTTTGGAATGCACACTTTTAGATTTCACAACACATCAATCCATCACACGGGAGTGCTTGGGCATAGAGGTACCCTCAGGATCGTGTGTGGCCAGATTTCTTTAGGACTAAGAAAGCTTCCCTGTTTTGATGATCAGATTGTCAGTGGAGAGGAGGAGGAATGAGGACAGATGTGGAGGGGGGAACGAGCTGTGGGAAAGATTACCAGGACAGCTGCAGGCAGAGCAGCTACTCCTACAATAGCTTGGCAGGAGTTCAGATTTCAGCTTTGTACCGCCCTTATTTTCAGGCCCTCTTCTTCTGCCTATATCTGCATGAATGCTGTCGAATCAAGTATGTTTAACCATCTTTTCTCCTCCAGCTGAATTTGTGCCTTTCTTTCTCCATCTCCCTCCTACATATGCCATTTGCCAAAACCACAACACACACACTTAAAGCGGGTCTGCAGTGCGTTTCTGAAGGTCAGGTTTGATGTGACAGCAAGTGGGAGGGGTGATGGTGGGAAGAGAGGGGGAACTGTTTAAGCTGGCTATGATCCACGAGTCCTCCACAACACAACGTCACGATGAAAGAGAGAGAGTTGAAGCAAGGCAGTGTGGTGAGTTGAGACTCTATTACCATGATGTAAACATGCACACAGGCCCCACAGATGTGGTTACCTGGCACAGAGATAAACGATCACTTTTCTCAATCACCTACGCGGCCAACATGTGCGTCAGTTTATCACTTTGAACTCAAACACAGGACCCATGCCAGCTGACTGGTAGATGTAGCTTTAATGATCATTTCTGACAGAGACTTTGAGAACAGCTCAAAGACTTAAGTTTATCTAAGATTGCACTCTTTCTGATGTGCGTTAGGAGAATCCCTGTACTTGTAGCTTCACACTTTTGTTTGTTTAAATTTTCTCATGCAGGTAAATGTCAATGGATGACAAGAAAAAGTGTGTTGACATAGAATGAGCAACAGTCAAACCTCAAATGGTGGAAAACCATGTAAACTGTGATGGAAATATGGCATATATGTGTGTTTCAGGTATTAATGTGAGTAATGTTCCACACAGATCTAATGTTTTCATCTGCTGCTATTTCTGATTATATATATGTCATGATGTATTCGCTAAGTTTGTGCACTTTGTTGCATTTTGTTTTTATCCATACACCAGTTTTCCAGCTCAGATATTTTTTTTTAATCTTGTGATCCTGTGAACATCTTCGTACAATGGCTATTTGAGGCAAATCAGCACAGACTGCAATTGTCCAGTGGTTAAAAAATGTAAACTCTACAATGTGAAAATTCACTTTTCTTTCTATTATATTGCTGCTTGATTTTACTTTCATTGTAAAACACATATTTTTTGTCTGTCTTAACCCTGGACTTTTTTTATGCTGACCAGTTTTACTAAACTCACAAAAAAATTACAAAATCTCAGCCTGTCCAGTCCTCTCCGTATGTGAGTGGAGAATCTGTCCACAAAGGACAAGAGATCTCCATTTACACACACACACACACACACACACACACACACACACACACACACACACACACACTCTCCTCAGTGGAAACCTGATCCCCTTCATATTTCCAGCTCAAACGTTGAGAGAAATGCCTGAGAAATGCAATTTGGTGGAGAGCCTTGGCAACTCAAACAACAACAGTATGAATGAAGACAGGTTCCCATTGTGTGGTTTCACTTAGAAGGAACACATCTTCTTCTGCTATTTAAGGAAAAAAAAACAGCCGCACAATGATCGTGAAGTCCTCTATTTGTGTGTGCACATAGTAAAGCATGTGCTTATCTTAAAAATGCAGAAATCATTGTTGTTATTATCAAGCCCAATGATTTTCTAAGCATCTTTCATTAATCATAATGGCTAAGTAATAGGGTACATGTGATGGGGAACTGCTGTGTACTGAAACATTTACCTTGTGTTATGATGTGAGGACGGGAGGACCCAGGCGCAGACACAGACGATACAGCTGCAGGTACGGTGTACAGAATTTATTACAACGATAACCAGAGAGAGATAGTCAGGCCCGTCTTAAACACACAGATGATGCAAAACGATCTGACAAGGGAATGGATGCAGAGATGGGGTATATAACAGGTGATTGATGACTGATGGCAGGCGGTTGTGAAAGACCTAATGAGCGTGATACTAAGCAGGTGAACATGGGCGGAGTAGACACCCCACACCTTGTTTGTTGGTGAAAGCTAAACTGTGATTTGTTCTCCCACTAGTGAACACTACACTGGTCTTTAGAGCACAGCTATTGTAGCGTAATACTGTTATCTATCAGGTGGGGAAACACATGACTGAAATCAACCGTGTTTGTTTTGATTTCAAGTGCACATTTCATCATGAACCTTTCATAGTGCAGGAAAGGCCTGGAGGCATGGATGATGGATAGAGCAGGGGACAAAAAAAATTTGCAAAGACAAAAGGGGAAGGACAACCATGTATCCCAACTAATCTCTTTTCAAGGCGTTGGATCTTGGTGCTTTTTAATATTCCAAATGTAGAATAAAGTTCAGGACATTATTCATGTTTATTCATCCCTATCAGCTGAATGGCCAGTGTGCACTGGCAGGTAGGCAGGCACTCTCTCATTGGAGCAGTGTGAGCTTGCCAAGCTATAAAAGCAGCTATAAAAATCACCTCCAGAACCAGCTCAGATGCCGGCCATATGGCTGCGAGTTTAACAAGGACAAACTGCACCTCCTCACAGCTGCCTGCTCTCTCGGGTTCAATCCTTCCGTCTTTCTATTTTTTTTTTTCTTTAATTCCCTTCCCATATATCCGAGGTGTTTGTCCCCTTTCTGGACTAGTCCATAATATCTGCTTTTTCTGTATCCATTGGTCAATAAATTAACTAATTTTGTTGCCATTGTCTCCACGTATGCTGCAGAGTTTCACTTTATCATGTGCTGCTACGTTCTTGCAACTGTCTGAACCACAACAGTTGTGCCTTTATCTTTCTTCTATGAGCCTTTGTGGATTCTTGTACAGAAAAAGGTTAGAATTTCCTGAGGTTATTGGTACAATTTTGAGCTAATGATGCTAATCTAGGCCTTCTTTTAAAATGTTGTTCCTTTAATTCAATTCACCTCTGGCAGCTAGTCATTTTGTCAACAGCGAGGATTTCAGCCTACAAGTATACTCGTCCCAGCAATTCTCCATCCCCTGGGCCCCTATTCTTTTCAGCCAGGCTTCACGTCTGCCGCCCTGTCATTAGCTCTGAGCTTTAATTAACGGACACACCTGTCACCACGCTTCACACAGACACAGCAGGTCATACTGGGGACGCTGGGGAATTCCCGCTAACACTGTTTTGCACATCAGATTACCGAGGCCCGCAAAGAAAGCAGCACTGCCGAGAATCTTTTCCCCACAGGTGTTGCGGTTGAGGTAGGACTCGTCTCATCCAGCATGCTTGTGTATTTTTGCACACGGAGTGCAGAGACATGGAAGAGCGGGTGGGTGGGGAGCAATACTAATGGGGACATCTGTGGGATTGGGACTGGGGGCGCAGAAAGCAAGGGGCAGCGGGTTTGTTGGTTGTCTTCCATGCTAACAAGCAGAGTTAAAAGCCCAGAGTGACAGCCCTATTAGAGACTAATGGAGGCTGAGACAGCTGAGACCCTAACACACACACACACACACACACACACACACAATAAAAGACCACCACGCCCAAGTGCAACCAAGTGACGCCCCCCTGAGCTCTACCGCCTGTCTTTACCTTAATCTCTCCTGTCCTCCATCCCTGTAGTTAAAGATCTTTATGGGTGAGGGAGTGGCACAGGGATGGGGTGATTGGATGGGCTCTCATGCTATCAGCCATTGCTGGAGGTAACAAAAGGTCAAGGACTCTCATTTTTCATCTCAGCCAATTACCCTCCCATTCCCTCAATGCATCTCGCCCTCTTTACCCTGCTGCGCTCAATCCCGTCCTCTCATCGCATCAATTCTGACTCACATGAACGCACATACATGGCACTCCTCACAGACATGCACGCACAGTGCAACACTGTCCTTCAAATGAAAAGCTCAGATAGGATCGTCAAGGCAATAAGAGTCGAGCCTCATGACAAAATGAAAATTCTACTCTTATTAACATTCCTCTTCCTAGAGATATCCTCCCAACAGCTTGCATCATTCATGTGTTTTCTGGGCTATAGCAGAGTTGAAGATGGCGCTGGGTCCCTGCCTTATTCAGTCCAGGGAGGATGTCTGAATGTCGGAGACTATGGTCTGGTTGTGTGTTTGGGTGACCCAGGGCTACAGTCCACATCTCCCGGGGGAGAGGCTTGGGCAAGGCCTGACCTTCTAGCGCTCTGTGGTATGCTAAATATGTAGCAGGAAAGAAGCTGAACATCTATCTGTCTACATAAAAAGGGGGACTGTTTGCCTGCAGGCCATATGAAGGGACACTGCAGAGGATAGAGAGCTGGGCTGCTGTTGTAGCTGTCAAATGTGTGTGTGTGTGGGTGTGTGTGTGTGTGTGCTGGGAGGCAGCGGGGAGGGTACTAGGCGTGGGTGATGTTGGCGATTACTTCTAAGAGGGACTACAATTAACCCTTAGCTTCTCTGTGACCCTCATATTCCCATACTTAACCCCACCCAGAGGTCAGAGGGCAAGTGGCCTGTGGGTCTCTAACAGGGCAATTCACAAATGAATCTGTGACTGTGAGAAGAAAACAGAAGCCTGCCGAGGAGAACGAACATAGCTGCATCGGTAAAAATTGACTCACATTGTTAGCATTTGGAGTTAGTGGGTGAAAGTCTTATTAAACAATGCACCCTACCAGGTACCATTTAATAAACATGCTATACTGTATGGTGTGCAGTCAGGTGGACACATTTGTTGAGTGGAAGGTGAAGGTGAAGTCCCATTACGCAACAATTTAAAAGAAGCTTACTGTAGCTTTAATCATTCATTCATTCATTCATTATCCGTACTGCTTATCCCGAAGGGGGGCTGGAGCCAATCCCAGCTAACATTGTGCAAGAGGCAGGGAAACAATCGCAGGGCAGACAAACAGACATTTAGGGATTCACATTCACACCACATTCATACACTGTTGCCGTTCAGTGTCTTGCCCAGGGACACTTCGTCATGCAGACAGCGGGAGCTGGGATCGAACCACCAACCCTGGGGTTAATGGACGACCGCAGTATCCTCTCAGCCACAGCACAGTCAAGTACCGGAAAAGACAGATATATCAGAGATAGTGTGGGAGGCAATATTTTATCTAATTTCCAGCTACTTAAGAGATAAGACTGTTTATTGGAAATAAGGGTTTCATGGAGATGGATTCTGAGTAACATGTACAGTACTGTGCAAACGTTTTAGGCCGGTGTGAAAAGTGCTGTAAAGTAAGAATGCTTTCAAAAAAGGAAGTGTTAATAGTTTAGTTTCATCAATTAACAAAATTATAAGTGAGTGAACAAAAGAAAAATCTAAATCAAATCAATATTTGGTGTTACTACCCTTTGCCTTCAAACCAGCATAACTTCTTATAGATACACTTGCACAGAAATGGGCAACATTGAGGATCGTAGACGCAGTGCAGCAGATGAAAAACACATCAAGCTTATTTCCCTTTGAAATCAGAAGATGTCCAGTAGTGCCATCAGCTCAGAACTGGCAGAAACTAGTGGGACCCAGGTACACCCATCTACTGTCTGGAGAAGTCTGGCCAGAAGTGGTCTTCATGGAAGAGTTGCAGGCAAAAAGCCAAAACTCCGA